>JAVJIF010013811.1:0-110604 GCA_038442645.1 Agave tequilana
GTTTTGACAAAAATATCTAAAATAACAAAATACAAATATAAATCTTGATGTTCTTCATAAACTTGATCTTTGGCTTGGTCTTCTCTTTACCATCTTGTTCCCAAGCATCCTATTGTGCTTGGCTTGGGAATGCAAATCTTGGCGGACTCCAAACGTGTGAGTCTTAATTGCGGAGCCGTCATAACGACCTTTTAACCTGAAATTCTTTTAACACAAAACTTGTTAAATACATAACTAGATATGGTTTGTTATCATCAAATATCCACTAAGATATAGGCTAATGGCCTTTGGGCCAACAATCTCCCCCTTTTTTGATGATGACAAACATATTTAGTTATCACAAATATTTTGGGTAGAGTCTTCAATGAAGCTCCCCCTCAACACATGCATATACTAAAAATCATACTCAGGCATAGTAAAGATCACCATATTTTCATGCCAACAAAAATTACTCATGTCATAGAACAAATACTCATGTCATAGATACGGATAACACATGGGTTCATACATGACATAAATAACAGAGATACATAAAATAAAAACAACATGTCCACAAAGCATAATAGAAACTACATGTAGAAATAATACACATGTCACCACGTCACACAAAGTATGTCCAATACAAAACACAAAATATGTCCAATCACAAAATAACTCTCCCACTAACTAACTCTCCCCCTTTTTGCATCATCAAAAGGGAGGTCACTCCTCAGCAGCAGCATCACTGTCATCGTCATCGTCATCCTCCTCATCGTCAACGTCCTCAGAAGAGTTCCCTGCAGGAGTACCCTCAGCCATCGTCGTATCACCAGCAGCAGTGTCCTCAGCCATCTTCTTATCACCATCATCGTCTTCCTCCGAAGAAGAAGAAGAAGAAGAAGAAGAGAAGAGGCTACCTCCTCGGGATCAACGCCGAGCACCTTCGGCCGAGGTGGGTGAACTGAAGAAGGAGCTCTGGTAGGAAATGGGGACCGTGGAGGGAAGGGGACGAGCAATGGTAGTGGGATCAGGAGTAAACATATCGAATTTCGTAAAGAGCGCCTCAAATTGCGTATCCATGAATCTCATGGAGTCAGCAAAATAGGACATGTCGTTACGAATTCCTTGGATCTGAGAGTTCAACTCCTCACGGGAAGCGGCCTCTTGTTTGAGACGGGCGTCCATCTCCGTACGAAAGCTGCCTCTTGCTGGAAACGAGCGTCCATCTCCGCACGAAAAGCTGCCTCTCGCTGCTCAATCCAGAACTGGTGTGCCTCGAACTGAGAGCGAACCTCAGAGGACATAGAGCCAGAAGGTCAGGAGGTAAAACTGGGGCAAAGCAGATGAAGTGCCTGGGGCCGAAGATGACCCTGGGCAGATGAACCAGGGACAGCTGGAGGAGCAGGAGGTTGCTCAAGAGCGTGTCTACGCAACTGGGCTTCCATCCTCTTCAAAAGAGAGCCGTCAATATCTACTGTAGGCTCATCGGAATCGATAGAGGAAAGATCAAAATCTAGAGCTTTAAGGATATGGGTATCACCATGCCAAAGGCAAGGTCCTACCGGACAGACGGATCTGGTCAGAAGCCATATGTGAAGCTATGAGACGGGGAAAATTTATTCTAATGCCTTGCAGAAGGCAATAGATGATCAAGGGCACAGGACCCCTAGCATGGCTGTATTCACCAGATTTGGGGATAATGTTGAAGAAAATGATTTTGGCCAGAACTTGAGAAGTGAGGGTGTATCTACTCACAACTTCATTTCTAACCAAACTGGGGTTATTATCCCCGTGAATCAATGTGGATGCGGTGAGGGAAGACTCACCTTCCGGAAACTCAAAGTCAAGAAGATCAAAGGAGTACACATCAGCACCACCTGTGGGTAGGTGAAGGATATCAGCAAATTGACTGATGCTAATGTTAATATCCCTACCTAGAACTCTAGTAAAGATACGGTTTCCATCAAAAGAAAATGGTATAAAGTAGGGCACAAGATGTTGGCCCAAGAGGTTACACTCTCCAATTGTTTTGTGTTTTGATGATGACAAACCAAATTAGAGCTATTTGGTACTAATAAGTTTGTTAAGATAAGTTTCAGTTTTGTACCATGTTTAGAGACCATTTGCTTAGCTATTGCAAGAACTTCTAAGTTCCACAAGCAAGGAAGGCAAATTGCACACATCAAGGAAGGATCATAGAAGAGAAGCACTAGCAAGGCATTGGATGGCTCAAAGACTTGAAGATGGCTCAAGAAGTCTTCATGTAATTTGTTTTTCAGTTTAAGTATGTAAAGAATAGTGGATAGGTTTGAAGCTCTATCACACACGTTTTTGCGCACATGCTCATTCCAAAATAATTTCTTATAAATTATACAAAAATATTTTGCATACAAGTTTTTGCCTACAAATACATCTTTATGTTTAATTCTATTCCCTGTTCAAAAGTATTTTTGTTAAAATCAAAATCCTCTTTATTTTCTTTTTCAAAAATGATTTTTGACCTGATCCGGTCGACCGGGACAGTCGACCGAGTCTGTGTCAGTCTGGTCCGGTCGACCGGACCAGTCGACCGCCGCAGTTCTGGCAGAGGCACGTATCAGTGTGCATGTCTGCCAGTCGACCGGGGCGGTCGACCGAGATATTGTTTTTGCTCACAGGTTTTCTCAGTCGACCGGGTCGGTCGACCGCTGGCCTATAACGGTCAAATTTTTGATCTACCGGTCGACCGGCCCAGTCGACCGATGTGTCCGTTGAACAGTAACGGGCAGATTTTAAGTGAGCTGTTTATTTTTGTCTTTTGTGTTTAAAAATTCGTTTAAGGATATATTTTGATCTAATTACCTCCTAAACATCAGTAATTATGTTTTATCCCTAAACCCTAGCCTTCTCCTATAAATAGGGGTGTTTGGGGAGAGATTGGTTAACAACAATTTTTGCTAGAAAATTCAAAAGTTTAAGGCTTTCAAAAGAGACTTGTTTCTTGGTTTTTTGTGCTGAATTTCTCACTGATTTTCTGAAGGGTTTTCAAATACTCTCTGATTTAATTTTCTTTCTTCACTTACAACAAGAGCTTCATTCCTACTCAATATTCTCTAAGGACCTTTGTAAGGAAGAGATATTTGAAAGAGAGAGTTTGTGGTCTTTTGACTACCAAGGAAATTACTTGTTCTTGAAATTGTAGGAGTTGGGTACTCCATTGTATTTGAGATCTTTGTGATAGTGGAAGTGGTCGGAATCCTTCTGGGGAAGGCGGGGAGTAGAGCTGGTGTGCTCGAACCTCGATAACATATCCTTGTGTTTGCGATTGGTTTACATTCTTGCAATTCTTGCTCTACTTGCTTGCACTTATTACTTGCTCATCATATTCATTGTCATACTTGCTTGCATTCATCTTGTGATTCTTGATTGTGATTGTTGTAGCTTTAAATTTTTATTTGCCCTTTGATTAGCATTGTCACCTATTCACCCCCCCCTCTAGGTGACTTTTCAATTGGTATTAGAGCTTGGACTCTAGGTTTGGCTTAACATCATAGAGAGATCCTTAAAATTTTTGCTAATCAACATTTTCATTCATGCATTCTACACTAGTAAACATGGCCGACAACATTAAATCCCCACCTAAATTTGATGGCCTAAATTTCCCCATTTGGGGTTAGGATGACTATATTTTTGCAATCTTTTGGTAGCTTAGTAGCCAGTCCTTTGTAAGATCACCTAGAGGGGGGTGAATAGGTGATGGCTAATCTAATGGTCACTTGTGAACAAATAATGCGGAATTAAAACTAAGTTGACCAATTAAACTTCTTTTAATAAACACTTATGTATAACTCAAGAGTGTTCCGAATTCCCCTTGCGAGGCTCTGGACAAGCTCCTCTAGATTCCCCTTGAATGGGTTGAGGTGCCGCGTTGGCTCTCTTGGTTGAATACTAGTGTTAACAAGCAATCCCACGCAAGTATATAGCAATATAAGCACAAGGATATATCAAGCATGTAAAGTAAAGACAATGTAAGTAATGCAAGATATAAAGAGACTAAGTGAGAAAGAGAGCAGAGTGAGCAATCGCAAACACAAGGGTATGTTTCGAGGTTCGAGCACACTTGCTCTACATCCCCGCCTTCGACACACGAAGATTTTCACTATGCACGATCCAACCGGATCTCTCCTTGTGCCGCGCAACACCTACAAGCCCTCGGACTCCCAAGTCCCTTACACACCACAAGCCCACCGGCTCGTCGAGGCCGCACCTCAAGCTACAAGTCCTCACTAGGACCCAACAACACCAAGTCCTCACTAGGACCTCAATCAAACCGCGAACACAACCGTCCGCCTTCTCAAAGAACAAGAAATGATCTCTTGGTGATCTAAACACTTGATCACCAATTACAAACTCTCACTACAACTCTCCTATAGGATGAATAGCTCAATGGATGCTCAAGTGTAGTGTGAGAAATCAAGGAAAGAACTTTTGATGGAAAACTCAAGAAATCACAATAAACCTCTCTTGATAAAATCCCTTTTGATAGGAAATATGGCACTCTATTTTGTGGAGAAAACTTCTGAAATCACTTGGAAAAACTGGCTCAAGAAGTCCTCAAAATCTTAGCTTCAAACAATGACAAAACCCCCTTTTATAGAGGCCAGAAAAATCTGACCGTTGGGCTCTGTCAGAGCTACCGGTCGACCGGGTCCGGTCGACCGGCAACGGTCAAAAATGTGACCGTTGCAAGCCTCCGGTCGACCGCCCGGTCGACCGCGCAACTGGAGAAGAGAGTTAACTCTCTGTCGGTCGACCGGCCCGTCGATCGATAATTCCCGAGAGCAAAGCTCTCTGAAGCGGTCGACCGGCCCGGTCGACCGTTCTCCAGTGCACACTGGCGTGCACGTCGTGCACGTCCGGTCGACCGACCCGGTCGACCGGCCTCTGTCAGTTCTGAAAAATCAGAACTGGCAGAACCAGAAAATAGGATTAAGGATTGGTCTTTTGGCTTAATAAAACCCAGAAATTCACAGTAAATCCAGAAAAATAGTTTCAATCAAAATAAAACTGTTTTTCTAAAAATATGTTTTTCTAAACTTGTTTTTCCATAACTTCACAAAATACAAAAACAAGATATTTTGAACTTATAAAGCAAAGTGTGTATGGATATGATCCACCACACAATCAAGATGAATATCTAGTTTTTGACATAAAGCACTAAACTTGTTTTGGTTAAAGGATATGTATATAAGAGAAATTACCAAAACCCAAAGTAGATATTTTGTCATAAGAAAATCTCATCAAATACAAAAACAAGATATACTTTTAAAGCATAGTGTGTATGGATATGATCCACTACACAATAAGATGAATATCTAGTTTTTGACATAAGGCTCTAAACTTAGTTTTGAAAGATATGTATATAGGTAACATCAAAACCAAGACATGTATTTTGTCCAATGAAAAATCTTTTTACCAAAAAGAAAGAGTCTTTTCTAACTAAAAATTCTTTTATGAAAAGACAATTAAATCTCAAGAGTGTGTGTGTGATATGACTTGAGCAATCCACCAATCTATTCTATCCTTTACATTTTAACTAAAACAAATAAAAAATCTTATACCTAGACACAAGTCTTCATCCTCTTGAAGTCTTCACTTGAAGGCTTCTCATCTTCTTGACTTGGTCCAAATGCAATCCACCGAGCTCATCTCTAGATGTGTTCTTGATGCATAGGCTCGTGAATCAACCGGTGCTATCTTCCAACTTGTCTTAAATCCTTTGTTGAAGCTCCACACCTACTAAGATCTTGATAATGAATCTGTCACTAATTAAACACAAGATCATTAGTAAACATAACTTCATGAGTTGATCATCATCAAAACTAGGGTGATAGGCCTTTGGGCCAACAATCTCCCCCTTTTTGATGATGACAAAACTCATGGAGTTATATATGCATGGATTAAAGTAAAGCTTCAAAGAAGCTCCCCCTTAACTCATGCATACCAAATAAATAATAGATATGGCAATAAAAGCACATGACATGTATGCAATGTAGGAGATGCAATCATAACAAAATCAAATCTTAGTCAAATCTTTTGCTCCTAATTGCAAGACAACATATATATGCATAAATACAAATCTTACATAAATACAAATCTTATACAACCTTAAGTAAGGAAGACAAATACTTCTCCCCCTTAAGTAAGGAAATCATGCATATATCACAAATACATCACAAATACTTCTCCCCCCTTTTTGTCAATCATCACAAAGGGTTCAAAGTAAAAAGCAAATCAAAACAAATTTTTCTCCCCTTTTTGTCAAAACAAAAGAATCAAGAAGGGGTAAATACAAATCAACCAATAAAGATTTAATGCGATATACATTCATGAAGAGGAAGACGTTAAGTTAGCTTCCCTACAATGTGCATTGCATGAAAGAGGGATGTGAAGCCCTAATTTACACAACCACTATGTAATGCATAGAAGGAGATGTGAAGCTCCCCCTACACACGTATATCATATAAAGAAGAGATGTAAGCTCCTCAATTTATAATATACTCAACATGAATCTATATGTAAGAGAGATGTTTAATTCTCCTTGCATATAGGAAATACAAAACAAAACATTTTAATTTTTTTTTTATCAAACAAAATTTGAACTTTTCCCAATAAAACAAATTTTGAACCAATCATAATTTGTAATTTGATACCAATAGAAAATAGCACTTGAAGATGTGTGATATCAAGTTATCATTGCAAAATCTTTTAATGTTTCAAACATATTGATATCAATTGTAATCATATAACAAATTTGAAGTTGAAGCATATTGATACCAAATGAAAGATCTAAAATAAAATCTTTTTATTTTTCATAAGCTTATGCATAGTTAATATAAGGTGTTAACTTAACTTAGCATAAACTTTTTGTGCTTTTAAGAATGTAAATCAATTGTAAAGAAAGCACATGAAATCATATATATGTATTGTGAATAGATAAGACCATTTGAAAATTAGGGCATACATATATAGGAACCAAAATGTGAGTAATATACCAATTGTAAAATTAACATTGTAAGTCATGTATATACTCATAACCAAATTGGTAGGTTTGAAAAATAGTTATGTTTAAGCACTACCAAATTTGAAGAATAAATAACTAGTTATAAATAATTTTTGAAAAACTAGTTAAAGATCCTTCAAAAACATGAAATCATATGTTATTCATGAATTATACTAAATACATACAAGTTTAAGCACTCATAGTCCATAAACCTCAAAAATTATCTTTTATCATAAAAGATGAGTGTTCAAAGGTTATGTAAATGGTATTTTCATGAAAATAGAAAGTGAAGCATGAATCTCATGAAATCTTATTTTTCATCTTAAACAAATCATATATTTTTCATAAAGCAATACTAAATACACAAAGATTTAATCACTCATGGTCTATAAAGCTCAAAATATTTTGTATCATAAAGATGAGTGTTCAAAGGATCATGTAAATAGTATTTTTATGAAAGTAGTCATTCAAGCTCAAAAGATCATAAATCACATTTTGTTTTACACATGTTTTAATTTTT
Organism: Agave tequilana; assembly: GCA_038442645.1. Taxonomy (NCBI): domain Eukaryota; kingdom Viridiplantae; phylum Streptophyta; class Magnoliopsida; order Asparagales; family Asparagaceae; genus Agave; species Agave tequilana. Next base: position 7,542 of record JAVJIF010013811.1, read on the forward strand.
AATACAAATCAAAAAACATGAAAAATCATCAATTTTTTTTATTATTTATTTAAAATACTAATCTTCATTGGTATATGTATGATTTATCCAATTCTAACAATATGCATACATATCCCAAATCTAAAAGAGTCCAATATATATTGTATGAAGCAAATGACTCAAGGGTATACATGTATATTTATTAGATTTGAATTAACACACATATACATGAAGTAAAATCAAAGATAGGCATAACAAGTATAAATGACCGAATCATCAAAACTAGCCTATACACATGCATATAGTGGACACAAATGAGCATGAAGTTCAAATATATATGTCAATTGTAGTTCACTATTCATATATGTATAAATACAAGTTTTGACACATTCTACATTTAAGCATGTAAATGCCACAAGAAGCACAAAAAAAATATGAACATGCTATATGATACATGAAATTAAAAGGCATGTACATAAATGAAATAGGATTTTAGAATTTGTTACCAACTTCAAAGCTCCTAGCATGGTGTTTGACCCACCAAAGCTCCTTGATAGCGATGCAACCCAAAAGTATGTCCATTATGTCCAAGTGCATCCACTACCAAGGTACCATCCCTCTCACGTTTTGTGAGAGCCCTCACCTACATCACAAGCAAAAGGTGGGAGTTTTGGTACCCATATTTTCTTGGGTCCTTTGGGGTTAGCTTTATTATAAGGAACCCAAAATCCTTTAGACATAGCAAAATATAAGTTATGCTTCTTATCAAAATAATATTTTGCTAAATGGCCTTTGCGACCACAATGTGTACAAGTGTACACCCTATCATGATGCTTATGAGTGTGATTGTGATCGTGATGTGCAACATAAGCATGAGCATGATGTGTATGTGCATGAGCATGGGGAACTTGTTTCTTTTGAAACAAGATTCCAACTTAGAATGATTGAATGCACATGTGCTCAAATTAGAGCTCAAATTTTCTATCTTATTTTTCAAATTCTTAATCTCATTAGTTGTGGCATGTAAAGCATGGTGAGATAAAGAATCATTTTTCTTTTTCTTTTGAAAAACATTATCCTTTTCTTTTTCAACAAATTTTCTTTTTAAAGATTTATTTTCTTGAAAAACGATTTCCTTTTGTTTTTCCACCAAATCAATCTTATCCTTCAAAATAGTGTTCCTTCACATAAATCATTTAATTTTGAAAATAGGAAACATTCTCATTTTTCAAAACTTTATTTTCTTTTTCTAAACATGCAAGTTTATTTCTAAAAGAATCATTTTCTACATGCATGCAATCAATGTTCTTTTTCAAATTCTTTTTATCTTTTTCCAAGCATGCAATGTTACCTCTAAAAGAGTCATGTTCTACATGCATGCAAGCAATATCCTTTTTCAAATTTTTATTTTCCTTTTTATTTATGTCATATCTCTCAAGCAATAATTGGCAAATGAATTTAGCTCATCATATGACATAGTAGCATCCTCATCCTCGGATTCGGAAGTTACCTCAAGGGGGTTATCCCTTGGACCATGTAGCACTTGTTGGAGGTGTCGCTTCCAACATCCGAATCGCTCCCGGCATAATATAGATCCTTTTCGTCAAGGGAGGTGATGATGTTTCAAGCTACAAAAGCCGATTCAATGTTAGAAACCCTGGATAAATATCATCATTTAGGGTACATTTAAGAGCATGAAGGGCTTTTGCATTAGCCTCAATGTACTTGCTATTTGAACAATAATCATTATTAGTAGTAGCAAGATAAGCATGAATTCCTAAGGCCTTGAGGTACAATGACATCTTAACCTTCCAAGTTTGGATGTTAAGAATATCAAAGGTGGGTGGTGACATGAAGTCCATGGTGAGGTGTGTGTGTACAAAAATATTGTGATTAGCCTAAAAGGAGGATCTTTAACTCTTAGGTTGTTAGACCCAATATCAAGAGCACTAGCTCTGATACCAATTGTAAGATCACCTAGAGGGGGGGTGAATAGGTGATGGCTAATCTAATGGTCACTTGTGAACAATAATGCGGAATTAAAACTAAGTTGACCAAATTAAACTTCTTTTAATTAAACACTTATGTATAACTCAAGAGTGTTGCCGAATTCCCCTTGCGAGGCTCTGGACAAGCTCCTCTAGATTCCCCTTGAATGGGTTGAGGTGCCGCGTTGGCTCTCTTGGTTGAATACTAGTGTTAACAAGCAATCCCACGCAAGTATATAGCAATATAAGCACAAGGGTATATCAAGCATGTAAAGTAAAGACAATGTAAGTAATGCAAGATATAAAAGAGACTAAGTGAGAAAGAGAGCAAGAGTGAGCAATCGCAAACACAAGGGTATGTTTCGAGGTTCGAGCACACTTGCTCTACATCCCCGCCTTCGACACACGAAGGATTTCCATTATGCACGATCCAACCCGGATCTCTCCTTGGTGCCGCAACACCTACAAGCCCTCGACTCCCAAGTCCCTTACACACCACAAGCCCCACCGGCTCGTCGAGGCCGCACCTCAAGCTACAAGTCCTCACTAGACCCAACAACACCAAGTCCTCACTAGGACCCTCAATCAAACCGCGAACACAACCGTCCGCCTTCTCAAAGAACAAGAAATGATCTCTTGGTGATCTAAACACTTGATCACCAATTACAAACTCTCACTACAACTCTCCTATAGGATGAATAGCTCAATGGATGCTCAAGTGTAGTGTGAGAAATCAAGGAAAGAACTTTTGATGGAAAACTCAAGAAATCACAATAAACACTCTCTTGATAAAATCCCTTTTGATAGGAAATATTGGCACTCTATTTTGTGGAGAAAACTTCTGAAATCACTTGGAAAAACTGGCTCAAGAAGTCCTCAAAATCTTAGCTTCAAACATGACAAAACCCCCTTTTATAGAGGCCAGAAAAAATCTGACCGTTGGGCTCTGTCAGAGCTACCGGTCGACCGTTCCGGTCGACCGGTCCGGTCGCCACCGGCAACGGTCAAAAATGTGACCGTTGCAGCCTCCGGTCGACCGGCCCGGTCGACCGCGCAAGCACTGGAGAAAGAGTTAACTCTCTGTCGGTCGACCGGCCCGGTCGATCGATAATTCCCGAGAGCAAAGCTCTCTGAAGCGGTCGACCGGCCCGGTCGACCGTTCTCCAGTGCACACTGGCGTGCACGTCGTGCACGTCAGGTCGACCGACCCGGTCGACCGGCCTCTGTCAGTTCGAAAAATCAGAACTGGCAGAACCAGAAAATAGGGATTAAGGATTGGTCTTTTGGCTTAATAAAATCCCAGAAATTCACAGTAAATCCAGAAAAATAGTTTCAATCAAGAATAAAACTGTTTTTCTAAAATATGTTTTTCTAAAACTTTTTTTCCATAACTTCACAAAATACAAAAACAAGATATTTTGAACTTATAAAGCAAAGTGTGTATGGATATGATCCACCACACAATCAAGATGAATATCTAGTTTTTGACATAAAGCACTAAACTTGTTTTGGTTAAAGGATATGTATATAAGAAATTATCAAAACCCAAAGTAGATATTTTGTCATAAGGAAAATCTCATCAATACAAAAACAGATATACTTTTAAAGCATAGTGTGTATGGATATGATCCACTACACAAATAAGATGAATATCTAGTTTTTGACATAAGGCTCTAAACTTGGTTTTGAAAGATATGTATATAGGTAACATCAAAAACCAAGACATGTATTTTGTCCAATGAAAAATCTTTTTACAAAAAGAAGAGTCTTTTCTAACTAAAAATTCTTTTATGAAAAGACAATTAAATCTCAAGAGTGTGTGTGTGATATGACTTGAGCAATCCACCAATCTATTCTATCCTTTACATTTTAACTAAAACAAATAAAAAAATCTTATACCTAGACACAAGTCTTCATCCTCTTGAAGTCTTCACTTGAAGGCTTCTCATCTTCTTGACTTGGTCCAAATGCAATCCACCGAGCTCATCTCTAGATGTGTTCTTGATGCATAGGCTCGTGAATCAACGGTGCTAGCTTCCAACTTGTCTTTAAATCCTTTGTTGAAGCTCCACACCTACTAAGATCTTGATAATGAATCTGTCACTAATTAAACACAAGATCATTAGTAAACATAACTTCATGAGTTGATCATCATCAAACTAGGGTGATAGGCCTTTGGGCCAACATCCTTGACCAAACCCTATGAAGCACCCGATGGTGATGAGAGCACTTGGACCGACCTTGACTTTAAATTATATGAGGCTAACTCCAAGGCCCAAACTCCCTATTGACCGCCTTGAATGAGGATGACCTTACACGGGTAATTCATTGCCATCCGCCTATGAGATTTGGCAACACTTATTGGTCACACACGAGGGGACTTCACAAGTCAAGAGAGCTAAGATAGATCTCTTGAGGTCCTAATATGAGTCATTTAAATGCTTGATGATGAGTCTATTGATAGTATGGCTACAAGGTTTACTAAAATCACTAATGATCTTTCTTCCTTAGGTGATGACATCTCCAACGATCAAAAGGTGCGGAAAGTAATTCGGGCTCTTCCTTCATCATGGGAGATCAAGGCCACCACCTTGAGGAGTTGAACGACAAGGACGAGATAGACCTCATTAGTCTCATTGGGAACCTAAAAACCCATGAGATGGAGAAGAAGGCAAGAGAGGAGGCCACTACTTCAAAGAAGAAATCCATAGCCTTCAAGACTTCATCCACCAATGATGACGATGAAGATGACGAAGAAGAAGATGAGGAGCTTACTTTACTTGTTCGCAACGTCAAGAGGATGTACCGAAAGAACAAGCTCAACTTCCGGAGAAAATTTGAAGGCAAAGAGGAGCGGAAGATCATATGCTACAATTGCCGCAAACCCGGACATATCATGACGGATTGTCCGGAGTTCAAGAAGAAAATGACTTCCTCCTTCAAGCCAAAGAAGCCGGAGGAAAAGAAAGCTTACAAAGCTACGTGGGATTCGGAAAGCGAGTCCGAAGAGGAGGTGGATCAAGCTAATATGTGTTTCATGGCAAACACACCCAAGGTAACCCCTCAATCCCTTGATGATGAAGATGATGATGTAAGTAAGGAAGTTCTAGTGCATGCTTTTGTAGAACTTTCTGAAACTTATGATAACAAGAAACTTGAATGCATAAAATTACAAAAAAAGAGTTGCTTTTCTTAAGAATCAACTTGCCATTGTTTCTAAAGAAAAGATGATATTTCTTCTAATTTCATTTCCATGCAAAAAGAATTTTGTGCCTACAAGAGTACTTGTAAGGCAAAATCTCCTATTATTGATGAAAAAGAATTTCCTCTTTTAAATCTAAAATGAATGATTTTGAAAAATTTTAAATGATTGTGCTTTCAATACTAAGAAACTTGAGAACATGTTTTCTAAAAAGCACACTTCACATGCTAAAATTCACAAGATAAAAATTCTCATGCTAGCACCTCTCATGCTCATGCTCACAATGCTCATACTCACAATCACACACCCATTATGCTTTTAAATATGGTAGAGTGTATAGATGCACATATTGTGGTAAAAATGGACATTTAGCTAAGTTTTGCTATGATCAACTAAATAGACAAATAATCTTGTTTGGGTTCATGACACTAGCCCTAGAGGACCCAAGAAAATGTGGGTACCAAAATCAAGTCTTAAATTGTTTGATGTAGGTACACACCAAAGCTCCAAGACGTAGGGAGCGGTGGTACCTTAATAGTGGTTGTCAAGACACATGACATGGGACATTAACAACTTCACAACCCTATCAAGGTACATGGAAGGTGGCACCGTCACCTTCGGGGATGACCTCCAAAGGAACTATCATCGGTATAGGTAACATTCAAATTGGTGCATCTCCTATTATTGAGAATGTTGTTTTAGTAGATGGTTTAAAACATAATTTGCTTAGCATTAGTCAACTTTGTGATCGTGGACTTAAAGTTATTTTTGATGATACTTCTTGTAAGATTTTTGATGTTAAATCCGATGTTTGTATTCTCACCGGTTTTTCGTGATAATAATGTTTATATTATTGACATGCTTAATTTAGATTGTTCTACTAAATGCTTAAATGCTTTTGATGAAAATTCTTGGCTTTGGCATAGAAGATTAGGACATGCATCTTTTGACCATATCTCTAGGATTAATTCAAAGGAATTGGTGAAGGGTATACCTTGCTTGAATTTTGAGAAAGACCGCATTTGTAGTGCGTGCCAACTTGGGAAACAAACCAAGTCTTCCTTTAAACCAATCACAAGGATATCATGTCAACTAGGCCTTTAGAATTAATTCATATGGATCTTTTTGGACCAACTAAAACTAAGAGTTTAAATGGAAGTAGATTTGCATTTGTTTTGGTTAATGATTTCTCCCGTTTTACTTGGGTTTTTCTTTTTGCAAAATAAAGATCAAACTTTTTCTCATTTTAAAATTTTTCGAAAAAGAGTTGAAAAAGAAAAGAGTTTTCCCGATTTTGAGAATAAGGAGTGATAGAGGTGGTGAGTTTGTTAACCAACTCTTCATGACTTATTGTGATGAAAAGGGAATTAAGCATGAAATGTCTTGTCCTAGAACTCCACAATAAAATGGAGTTGTAGAAAGGAAAAATAGAACACTTCAAGAGATGGCTAGGACAATGATAAGTGAGTATGACCTCCCTCAATATTTATGGGCCGAGGCCGTAAACACCGCATGTTATATATCGAATCGTATTTATTTATGCAAAAATTCTTCAAAAACTTCTTTTGAAATGTATCATTCTAGAAAACCAAATGTTGCATATTTTAAGTTTTTGGATGCAAGTGTTTTGTTTTGAATACTAAGGATAATTTGGGTAAATTTGATGCTAAGGCTTATGAGGCTATCTTTGTTGATATTCCTCTACTAGCAAAGCATATAGAGTTTTCATTAGATCTTCTCAAACCATTGAAGAATCCATGCATGTTAAGTTTGAAGAATCTAATGTGTTTGTTGAGAATGTTGTAGAGTTTGAACCATTAGGTGAAAACATGGAGAGACTATCCTTGAAGGACTCACCCGCTCAAGAAGAAAAGTAAGAATCTATAGGTGAAGTTCAAGAGGATAAGGAGGAAAGCACTCAACCGCTTCCTAAAGCTTGGAGATACGCTACAAAACATCCTAAGGAGCTCATCTTGGGTGATGCATCTAAAGGAGTCACAACGCGCTCCAAACTCCATGACCTATGTGGTAACTTTGCTTTCATTTCTCATTTTGAACCAAAGACATTCTCGAAGTCGAGACGGACCCATATTGGTTGCTTGCCATGCAAGAGGAACTCAATCAATTTGAGCGCAACCAAGTTTGGCACCTTGTTCCTAAGCCCCACGATAGACCAATAATTGGTACTAAGTGGATCTTTAGAAAACAAGATGGATGAGTCCGAAAATGTCATTAGGAATAAAGCTAGGTTAGTGGCCCAAGGTTACACTCAAGTTGAGGGAATTGACTTTGAGGAGACCTTTGCACCCATAGCACGGCTTGAAGCCATACGGATGACACTAGCTTTTGCATGTTTTAAAAATTTTAAACTTTTTCAAATGGATGTAAAAAGTGCATTTTTAAATGGTTTTATTAATGAAGAAGTTTATGTTTCTCAACCTCCCGGTTTTGTTGATCATGTTCATCCCGATTTTGTTTTTAAACTTGATAAAGCTTTGTATGGATTGAAACAAGCTCCAAGAGCTTGGTATGAAAGGCTTTCTAGTTTTCTCATTTCAAATGATTTTATTAAAGGCAAAGTAGACACAACTCTTTTTACTAAGCATGTTGATAATGATATTTTAATTGTGCAAATTTATGTTGATGATATAATTTTTGGATCTACTAATGAGCTTTTATGCAAGGATTTTGAGAAAGTCATGCAACTTGAATTTGAAATGTCTTCAATGGGTGAGCTCAATTTCTTCCTTGGACTCCAAATCAAGCAAGTGCAAGATGGAACCTTCATTAACCAAGCCAAGTACGCAAAGGAGCTAGTAAAGAAGTTTGGGCTTGAAGGATCAAAGGCTTGCAACACTCCAATGGCAACTACAACCAAGCTTGATAAGGACGAACAAGTAAAAATGTTGATATTAAATTATATAGAAGCATGATAGGAAGTCTTTTATATTTGACGGCAAGTAGGCCGGATATCATGTTTAGTGTGTGTCTTTGTGCTAGATTTCAATCGTGTCCTAAAGAGTCTCATCTTATTGCGGTAAAACGCATTATTCGTTATATTAAGGGCACTATTGGAATGGGTCTTTGGTATCCGAAAACTAGAGATTTTTCAATGACTAGCTATTCGGATGCCGACTATGCGGGTTGTAGAGTAGATAGAAAGAGTACTAGTGGGACATGTCAATTTCTTGGTAATTGTCTTGTTTCATGGTCCTCTAGGAAACAAAATTCCGTAGCTCTCTTAACCGTCGAGGCGGAGTATGTTGCCGCGGGGGCTTGTTGTCACAAGTCCTTTGGATGAAACATACTCTCCTTGATTTTGATTTGCACTTTGATCATATAAAAGTATTTTGTGATAATACTAGTACTATACACATGACCAAAAATGCAAATCAACATAGTAAGACCAAGCACATTGAGATTAGATATCACTTTCTTAGAGATCATTTTGAGAAAGGTGATATAGATATTGATTATGTTTTCACGGATTTACAACTAGCCGATATTTTCACTAAACCTCTTGATTTTGCTAGATTTTCGTTTATTTGTGGAGAACTTAATGTTTGTATTATTGAATAGACATGTTTTTCATAACCCTTTTTGATGTATGACAAAAGGGAGAGAATAAGTTTATATGACAAAAATAAGTTCATTTGGTCTTGATTAGTATTGAATTTATATGCTTTAATTTTAAAGATTTGTTTTATGAGTTTTATGTTTATGTATGTATGAGTTTTTGAATTCATGTATTTTTGAGAATTCTTGTGTTTTAGTTGTTTTGGTATTTTTGGTATCAAGAGCAATTTTTGTGTTTTATATTAGTTTCAATAATTGGTGCATCATTTCAATTATTGGTATCTAGAGCATATTCTTGTGTTTTATGTATAGCATAATTTGAGGGGGAGTTTTTCTCCTCCCTATATTTTTGTTAATAGCCTATTTGTTTTGTCATCATCAAAAAGGGGGAGATTGTTGGCCCAAGAGGTTACACTCTCCAATTGTTTTGTGTTTTGATGATGACAAACCAAATTAGAGCTATTTGGTACTAATAAGTTTGTTAAGATAAGTTTCAGGTTTGTACCATGTTTAGAGACCATTTTGCTTAGCTATTGCAAGAACTTCTAAGTTCCACAAAGCAAGGAAGGCAAATTGCACATCAAGGAAGAATCATAGAAGAGAAGGCACTAGCAAGGCATTGGATGGCTCAAAGACTTGAAGATAGCTCAAGAAGTCTTCATGTAATTTGTTTTTCAGTTTATAGTATGTTAAAGAATAGTGGATAGGTTTGAAGCTCTATCACACACGTTTTTGCGCACATGCTCATTCCAAAATAATTTCTTATAAATTATACAAAAATATTTTGCATACAAGTTTTTGCCTACAAATACATCTTTATGTTTAATTCTATTCCCTGTTCAAAAGTATTTTTGTTAAAATCAAAATCCTCTTTATTTTCTTTTTCAAAAATGATTTTTGACCTGATCCGGTCGACCGGGACAGTCGACCGAGTCTGTGTCAGTCTGGTCCGGTCGACCGGACCAGTCGACCGCAGTTCTGGCAGAGGCACGTATCAGTGTGCATGTCTGCCAGTCGACCGGGGCGGTCGACCGAGATATTGTTTTTGCTCACAGGTTTTTCTCAGTCGACCGGGTCGGTCGACCGCTGGCCTATAACGGTCAAATTTTTGATCTACCGGTCGACCGGCCCAGTCGACCGATGTGTCCGTTGAACAGTAACGGGCAGATTTTTAAGTGAGCTGTTTATTTTTGTCTTTTGTGTTTAAAATTCGTTTAAGGATATATTTTGATCTAATTACCTCCTAAACATCAGTAATTATGTTTTATCCCTAAACCCTAGCCCTCTCCTATAAATAGGGGTGTTTGGGGAGAGATTGGTTAACAACAATTTTGCTAGAAAATTCAAAAGTTTAAGGCTTTCAAAAGAGACTTGTTTCTTGGTTTTTGTGCTGAATTTCTCACTGATTTTCTGAAGGGTTTTCAAATACTCTCTGATTTAATTTTCTTTCTTCACTTACAACAAGAGCTTCATTCCTACTCAATATTCTCTAAGGACCTTTGTAAGGGAAGAGATATTTGAAAGAGAGAGTTTGTGGTCTTTTGACTACCAAGGAAATTACTTGTTCTTGAGATTGTAGGAGTTGGGTACTCCATTGTATTTGAGATCTTTGTGATAGTGGAAGTGGTCGGAATCCTTCTGGGGAAGGCGGGGAGTAGAGCTGGGTGCTCGAACCTCGATAACATATCCTTGTGTTTGCGATTGGTTTACATTCTTGCAATTCTTGCTCTACTTTGCTTGCACTTATTACTTGCTCATCATATTCATTGTCATACTTACTTGCTTGCATTCATCTTGTGATTCTTGATTGTGATTGTTGTAGCTTTAAATTTTTATTTGCCCTTTGATTAGCATTGTCACCTATTCACCCCCCCCCTCTAGGTGACTTTTTCAAAGAGGGGTATAGACTTGTTCTTGAATGGTTAAGAACTCGTCTAAGGAATTGTTATGCAAGATGCGGGGGATGTCCAAGTGCTCAAATCTCGAATTACAACAAATCTCCCCGAATTGATATTTCTTTTGGAAAGATGGATGAACCGATTTTCAGCAGTTTCATTGATAAAAAGTTTCTGGGTTTGGGTGTAGATGAAGTGGGTTAGCAATAGCTTTCCCCTTCTCAGTCCTAGTCCTCTTTGACATTTTTGAGTAAAAATAGGATTTTTAGGTCAAAACAAGTTAGGGCACGATCTAGAAAGTTTTAGCAACCTAAAATCTTGACAAAAGATAGTAGATCTAGAAGCTAAAAGTGAAGAATAAGGAGTAAAATCAAATTTTTACCTTAACTGTGAAGGATGAAACCCTAGAACAGAGAAAACCGAATTTCTTCGAATCCAGCGGATGGATGTACCTGAAATTGAAGATCCGGCAATAGAAGTAGGAAATACAAGTGGGTTTTTAATTGATTTGAAATCGGATGAGATTGAAGAGATGGAAAATTTTTGGAGAAGAGAGGTGATGGGTTCCGTCGCCAGCGAGTGAGGAGAGAGAGAGAGAAAAGTCAAATAAATAGCAGATCTGGATCTGATTGCGATGCCCGGTCGACCCAGAAAACCCAAGAGCTCTGTAATCTCAGAGCGGTCGACCGTCGGTCGACTCGAACAACCCGAGAGTTCTGCAGACTTACAGCGGTCGACCGGGACCTATTTTCGGTCGACCGATAAAAGAACAGAAATAAGTTAATTTATTTCAAACAAAGTCGGTCGACCGCAGCTAGCGTCGGTCGACCGTCTTTGCCTGAAAGGCAGTCTGAAGCAGCAGCCCAAAAAAAGATTTTTTTAAAGGGAATTTAATTAAATGTAAGTATGATATATTTAACATACAGGATCAAACATATGTTTTAGTCTTGATTAAGTTAACATATCATCCAAAATTATATACAATCCTTTTTATTTTATTTTTCATATTTTAGACAAAGTTTTAGAGATGTTGAAGCCGAATACCCAGTGACGGGTTCTGAACTTCATCCTCTTGATTCCTCTTGAATGAGTTTGAGGTGCGCAATTGCCATCTCTAAGGTATTTGCATTAAACATGAAATCTTACAAAATTATTTTTAATTTTGAAATAAAAGGTGTATCGGTATATCATCAAAATTGTACATGTGGACATCTAGTAACATAAAAGACATAAAATTACAATAAGCATGGCATGTACACAATCATGATAGAGAAGTATAGTTAACATGTATCATTGTAGCATAAAAGTAAACTAACAATTCTATGCAATGTATACATACACAAAAGTCAAAATTTTTAAATGGAGAAGTTACCGAACATGGGCAATCTCCAAAATATAGGTGCCTCCACGATAGCGATGCAAGCTTGATGTGATCTTTGGGCTTTGTTGCATCCACCACCCGGGCACCATTTCCCCCTAAGTCTTGGAGGAAGTAGATCTACCTGTTTCATCTAAATTGGTGGGTCTTTTGGTACCCATATCTTTTTGGGTCATTTAGGGTTAGTACCAGGACGAACCCAAACATATTTATTATGCACATTATTTTTAGCAAACAAAACTTTTTAAATGGCCTTTGCGGCCACAATGCGTGCAAATGTAAATTCTACCATTACCATACATGTATGCATGTTTATGTGTGTGTGCATGTTTCCGTTGGGTTACTCCCTTAGGAAATCTAGATGCGAATTTGTTAAGATCAAAAGCACACTTCTTTAAAGTGTTATCCAAATTTTCAACACGTTTTTGAATTTCTACAAATTCATTTTTATTACATGATGCAATAAGGTTTTACCTTTACAAGCTAGTTTATATTTTTCAAAATCAATTTTTAGATTCTTAAAAGCCTTAGTTAAATCATCTTTTTCTTTAACTACAATATCCATCTTATTTTTCAAAGCATCATTTTCCTTTTTCAACTTTTTATTATGAGATTGAGAAATCTCATATCTATGTTGTAGTTCTTCAAAGAATTGGGCTAACTCATCCATGGTTAGCTCATCATCATCTATTGAGTTGTCAAGAGTTACCTTGGTTGCATCCTCCCCATGTGCCATGAAGCACATGTGCGCGGCGTCGTTTTCCTCCTCGGATTCCGACTCCGTATCATCCCACGTGGCCACCATAGCTTTCTTCTTCTTATGGCTGTTCTTGGAGGTTGTGGCTTGGAGAGCGGGGCAATCCGCAATAAGGTGTCCGATCTTCTTGCAATGGAAGCAAGGACCGGGTTCTTCTCTTTTCTTCTCATATCTTCCTTGAGGTTTCCCTCTTCGGAAGTTGCTTTGCCTCCCTTTCCTATAAAACATTTTGCCTACCTTCCGGATAAGCATGGCAAAGTCCTCATCGCAATCCTCCGATGAGTCGTCCTCTTCAATAGTGGTTGCAGTGGCTTTGAAGGCGATTGTTTTCTTCTTGGGTGCCTCCCTTTCTTCTCTTACCTTCATCTCCATCTCATGGGTTTTGAGATTACCAATGAAGCCGGAGAAGTCCATCTCCTCTTTGTCGTTTAGCTCCTTGAGAGTTGTAGCCTTGACTTCCCAAGCTTTGGGAAGAGCCCGAATGACCTTGCGAATCTTTTGGTCATTGTCGATCTTGTCTCCTAAAGAAGATAAAGCGTTAGTGATCTTAGTAAAACGAGTGAGCATGTCATCAATGCTCTCATTTTCAAACATATAAAAAGTTCTCATATTGAGAACGTAGCAAGTCAATCTTGGCTCTTTTGACTTGTGACATTCCCTCATGAGTCACAATTAGAATGTTCCAAACCTCAAATGCGGATTTACAATTTATGATGCGTGACAAATCATCCTCATTTAATGCTTGGGTTAATGCATATTGGGCTCTAGCATTAGCTTCATAATCCTTGGAGGTGTCCTCGGACCATGAGCTCTCATCGGTGGTAGGTTCAATGAAATCTTTGGTTATGGCCCTAGCTACTCTAACTCTAGGGACTTAAGGAATAGGTTCATTTTGACCTTCCAAATAGGAAAGTTCAAACCATCAAACTTGGGTGGGGACTTGATGCTAGAAAAGTCGAGTGAAGCCATGAATGCACAATAAGTATGAATATAACAAATGAATGCAACAAATGAATATAGCCAAATAAGGATCTCCCTAAGTTGTTAGACCAAAAATGTAGGGTTAGGCTCTGATACCAATTGAAATCACCTAGAGGGGGGGTGAATAGGTGATGGCTATATGTAAATGGTCACAAATGCGGAATTTAAAAAATTAACCAACACAATAAGCTCAAATGAAAGACTTGCAATAAATGAAGCAATCAACAGTGCAAGAATTAAGGAGTTTAGAGTTTAGAGATATTTGAGCAAACGCAAACACGCAGATATGTTTCCGAGGTTCGAGCCACGCTCTACGTCCCCGCCTTCACACTTGAAGAATTTCCACTATTGAAGATCCCACTGGATCACCAATATAAGGACACACTTGTCCCGTCTCTCGTGATGCCGCAACACCACCTTGAGCACACTAGCTCGCCTTGAGGTCGATGCCTCTACAACTTCACTCAAAGAAGATTGATCACACTTGATCACAAATACGCTCACTTGCACAATCCTAGAACCAAATGTAGATGTGGAATTATGGGATTGTGTAGTGACAAAAGTTAGAGAGAAGTAGAGGTAAAGACTTCAAGTAGGTGTCTAAAACTTTAGGGCTTTTGGAGAGAAATCTTTTGTAAAAGGAAGCCTTTTGAAAACTTGTAAATCTTTTAAAAATGATGTGTATTTCTTCTAAAATAGTTGTCATATCAATATGAAGTGACCTCCTATTTATAGGGGCCAAAAACTACACCATAGATCCGTTGGGATCAAAAACAAAAAGAATCTGTCAGAAAAAACTAGCTGTTGGAATCTGTCAGAGATTCTGACAGCTACCGGTCGACCGGTCGATCGACCGCCAACGGTCGAAAATATGACCGTTGGGGGACTTCGGTCGACCGCGCCGGTCGACCCAATTTAACCGAGAGCACTGCAGAGTGCTCGGTCGACCGGGTCGGTCGGCTGATACACACATGCACAGAATGTGTGCATCGGTCGACCGTACGGTCGACCGGATGCTGTCAGTTCTGAAAAATCAGAACTGCCAGAATCCAGAAAACTTGGTTTTTGGTTATAGGTCTAAGATATAAGGTTTTGGATCTTGTAAACACTAGAGTGTGAGCACATGTCACTACTCTAATAGGTTAAAACATTTTGATAGAAATTCCTTTGATAAAAACTTGTTTTTCCAATATTATTTTTCCAAAACTTAGAGTTTCTAAAACTTATTTCCAAAAACATGTTTATCTTTAACTCTAACTTGAAATAAATTTTGAAACTTATTTTGAAGTCTAGAACCAATATAAAAAAGTGTGTGTAAGTGTAAATCCCATAACTCTACTTCTATCATCTAGGTTTTGACAAAAATATCTAAAATAACAAAAATACAATATAAATCTTGATGTTCTTCATAAACTTGATCTTTGGCTTGGTCTTCTCTTTACCATCTTGTTCCCAAAGCATCCTATTGTGCTTGGCTTGGGAATGCAAATCTTGGCGGACTCCAAACGTGTGAGTCTTAATTGCGGAGTCGTCATAACGACCTTTTAACCTGAAATTCTTTTAAACAAAAACTTGTTAAATACATAACTAGATATGGTTTGTTATCATCAAATATCCACTAAGATATAGGGCTAATGGCCTTTGGGCCAACAAACCGGGCGGTCAACCGTCAGGCCATCTGTCTCCCAACGGCTAGTTTTTCTAGCTCTATAAATTGAGGCATTTGGGGGCTGTTTTCTCTAAGATTTTAAATGAATTTTTACAACAGTATTTTCTACTCTTTCAAGAGGTTTTCTCCACTTATTTGAGAGCAAATATTTCCAATCAAAATGAGAGTTTTATCAAGAGTGTTTTAGAAGTGAATTTCTTGAGTTTTTCCTCCACCATTTCCATCCTTATTTTTCTCACAAACACTTGAGCAACCCATTGATTATTCATCTTATAGGAGTGTTGTAATGAGTTTGTTTTTAGGTGATCAAAGTGTTGTGATCACCAAAGACTTCTTCTTTGTACTTTGAGGAGGCAGACGAGTGCGTTCGCGTGGTTTAGAGTTCGTGTGTGAACTCTTGGTTTGAGGTGCGGCCTCGGCAAGCTTGTGGGGCTTGCGGTGTGTACGGGACTAGAGAGTCCGAGGGATTGTAGGTGTTGCGGCACCGAGGAGTGATCCATTGGGATCGAGCATAGTGAAAATCCTTTATGTGTCGAAGGCGAGGATGTAAAGCAAGTGTGCTTGAACCTTGAAACAAATCCCTTGTGTATGCGATTGCTCACTCTCTCTCTATCTCTTGTTTATATCTTGCATGCTATTATTGTGCTTATCCTTACATGTTTGATATTCATATTGTGCTTAATTGTTATACTTGCTTGGGGATTGTTTGCTAACACTAGTTTTCAACCAAGAGAGCTAACGCGGCACCTCAACTCTTATTTAGAGGAATCTTGAGGAGTTAGTCCAGAGCCCTTCACGGGAAATTCGGCTACACTCTTGTGTTAAACTTGGTATTTAGTTTAAGAGTTTAGTTTAGGTCATAATAGTTTTTAATTCCGCATTATTTGATATTTAGTGACCATTAGATTAGCCATCACCTATTCATCCCCCTCTAGGTGTTTACAATTGGTATCAGAGCCAAGTGCTCTGAATTTGGGTCTCACAACCTAGAGTTAAAAGATTCTCATTTTAGGCTAATCATAAAATTTGTACACACACCATGGATTTCATATCACCACCCACTTTTGACATTCTTAACATCCAAGTTTGGAAGGTTAAGATGTCCTTGTACCTCAAAGGCCTAGGCATTCATGTTTATTTTGCCACTACTAAATATTCTTATTGTTTAAATGGCAAAAACCTTGAGGCTAATGCAAAAACCCTACATGCTTTAAAGTCAACCCTAAATGATGATTAT
Source organism: Agave tequilana (assembly GCA_038442645.1). Taxonomy (NCBI): domain Eukaryota; kingdom Viridiplantae; phylum Streptophyta; class Magnoliopsida; order Asparagales; family Asparagaceae; genus Agave; species Agave tequilana. Next base: position 24,204 of record JAVJIF010013811.1, read on the forward strand.
TTATCTAGGGTTTCTAACATTGATTCGGCTTGTGTAGCATGGAACACCCTCATCTCCCTTGGCGAAAAAGATCTATATTATGCGGAGAGCGATTCGGATGTTGGAAGCGACACCTCCAACTTGTGCTACATGGTCCAAGGGGATAACCCCCTTGAGGTAACTACCGAATCTGAGGTAGAAGAAGATATGTCATATGATGAGCTCACATCTTTTTGTCAACAATTACTTGAGAAATATGACATGCTTAGAAAAGATAATAAAATTTTGAAAAAGAATTTTGATTGCATGCTTAATGAAAATGATTCATTTAGAAATAAGGTTGCATGCAATGAAAAAGAAAATGAAATTTTAAAAAATGAGAATGTTTCCTTAATGCCCAAATTGAATGATTTATGTGAAGGAAACACTATTTTGAAAAATAAGATTGTTTTGGTGGAAAACAAAAAGAAGTTGCTTTTAATGAAAACACTTCTTTGAAAAGAAAAATTTTTGAAAATGAAAAAGAAAAAGTTTCTAAAAGAATAAGAATAATGTTTCTTCATCTCATCATGCTTTACATGCCACCACAAATGAGATTAACTTTTTGAAAATAAAATAAATAGTTTAATTTCTACCTTGAGCTCATGTGCATTTAACCATAAGAGATTGGAAACCTTGTTTTCAAAGAAACAAACTCCACGCATTCATGCACATCATCATCATGCATATGCTTATGTTGCACGTCATGATTACGCTCACACACATAAGCATCCTAAGGTGTACAAGTGTACACATTGTGGCCGCAAAGGCCATTTAGTAAAGTTTTGTTTTGACAAGATGCATCATTTAAATTTTGCTAACAATAAAAATGTTTGGGTTCCTTACAAAGCTAACCCACAAGGACTCAAAAGAAAATGGGTACCAAAACCCCCACCGTGTGTTTTTGATGTAGGTGAGGGCTCTCACAAAACGTGAGAGGTATGGTGCCTTGATGATGGATGCACATGGACTTGATGGACACATATTTGATGCATCGCTATCAAGGAGGTTTAGTGGAACAACCACCATGTTTGGAGATTTGGAGCATAGTTCCTTGGTTTGGTAACTATCTCTAAAACTCTTAATTTATTTACATGCTTATTCATATGTGATATTTTAAGCATGTTCATGTTTTAGTTGTTTTGTGCTTCATGTGGTAAATACTAGTTTAAATGTAGTTTTTATTAAAACTTGGATTTATACGTGTACAAGTAGTGAGCAACATTTGATTCATATACGTTTGCACTTCATTGTTCTTTGTACTCACTATATGCACATGTATAGCCTAGTTTTGATGATTCTCTCATTTACACTTGTTTTGCCTATTTTCATGTATTGCTTCATGTATATGTATTTTGTATTCAAATCTAATAAATATACATATGTACCCTTTTGAGTCTCTTGCCTTCATGCAAATTATATCATAGACTCTTTTATGTTTGGGATATGTATGCATATTATTAGCTTTGGATAAAATCATATATATACCTAGAAGTGTGTTTTTAATATGAAAATAAATTTTCATGTTTTGTTTGATAAAATAAATGAATAATTTGTTTTGATCATTTTGAGCTTCATTGACTATTTTCATGAAAATGCTAGTTACATGATTTTTGAACACTCACATCTTTTATTTGTTTATTCATGACTTTGTTTCATGATTATTTTTGAGCTTCATGGACTTTGAGTGTTGAATTTTGTGTATTTGATATGATTCATGAAAAACATATGATTTGATTTCATGTTTTTGAAGGATCTTTAACTAGTTTTTCAAAATCAATTTAACTAGTTATTTATTCTTTAATGTTTTATGAGTTATACACATGATCCTATTATTGTTTCAATTGGTATCATTGAATCATTTCAATTAGTATCAATTTGACTCTATTTTTGTATATACTCATATTTTGTTTTCTTATGTATGTATGTATCAATTTCAATTGGTATACTCATTTTTTTCATACATATATATGAGTTATTTGTGCTTGCTTTACAATTGGTTTACATATTTAAAGCACATAGTTTATGCTAAGCTTGATTTAAACTTTATTTTCAATTGGTAACTCAATTGATATTTTAATAAAGCTTATGCATTGTTTTTTAATTGGTATCAATATGTTTCAAATTTGTTATAAATTTCAATTGGTATCAATATGTTTTACCTATTTTAGAAAAGTCAAAAATTATAATGTTTATTTACAATGGTATCTTAAAATTTGACTACAATTGGTATATTAAAAATTTGTTTTATTGAGAAAAATTCAAAATTTTGTTTTAATAAGAAAATTAAAAAATTTTAATTTGTATTGCCTATATGCAAGAGGAGCTTAACATCTCTTCTACATATAGATTCATGTTGAGTGTATCCTATATTAAGGAGCTTGACAACTCTTATTTATGTGATACACGTGTGTAGGGGGAGCTTCACATCTCCTCTTATGCATTGCATATTATGTGTTATGTGAATTGGAGCTTGTCATCCCTTCTTCATGTAATGCATATATGTAAGGAAGTTAACTTAGCGTCTTCCTCTTCATGAATGTATATCGTATATAATCCTTATTGATTGATTTATGTTTACCCCTTCATTGGTTCTTTGTTTCGGACAAAAAAAAAGGGGGTGAAAATTTTTGTTTTTACTTTAACCCCTTTGTTGATGATTGACAAAAAGGGGGAGAAGTATTTGTGATTTGTTTGGTTTATATGCATATTTTCCTTCCTTTATTCATAAAGGGGGAGTAAGTATTTATGGTTATGCATATATGTTTTGTTTTGCAAATAGGAGAAAAGAATTTGATTTGTTTTATCTCCATACATTTGCATACATGTTTATGTACATTCATTGCATATTTATTATTTATTTGTTATGCATGAGTTAAGGGGAAGCTTCTTTGAAGCTTTACTTTAATCCATGCATATATAACTTCATGAGTTTTGTCATCATCAAAAAGGGGAGATTGTTGGCCCGAAGGCCCATCACTCTAGTTTTGATGATGATCAACTCATGTAGTTATAGTACTAATGATCTTATGTTTAATTAGTGACAGATTTATGATTAAGATCTTAGTAGGTGCGTAGCTTCAACAAAGGATTTAAAGTCAAGTTTTGGAGCTAGCACGGTGTGATCCAAAGAGCTTTTGGATCGTGTTTGGACCAAGTCAAGAAGATGAGAGGACTTCAAGTGAAGACTTCAAGAAGATGAAGACTTATTTCTAGGTTTGTTTTTAGAAGATTTTATTTTTAGATAAAATGTAAAGGATAGAATAGTTGGTGGATTGCTCAAGTATATATTACACACACACACTCTCGATTTAGTTTGTTTTTATAAAAGAGTTTTCTTTTAGAAAAATATCGGTTTGATTTTTGGTATTCTAGTTTACATGTTTTAACCAAAACCGTATTTAGTGCATAATGTCAAAACATAGATATTTTACCATGTTTGTGTGTAGTGGATCATATCCATACACTCTATGCTTTCAAAGTTGTTTAAATATCTTGTTTTTGTATTTGGAGAAGTTTTGAAAAAGATAAGTTTTAGAAAAACCATTTTGGAAAATACCATTTTCGTTTTTAGCCAAAATTTCCAAGTTACAAAAATAGTCCAAATTATTTGTAACATGCCTTGATTTTGTGCAAGCATGTTTGTTTATCAAAGTATATTGGTAAAACTATTTTTGTAAATTTTTCTATATTATATGGGATTTTATTTGAGCCAAAATGACTTAACTTTTATTTCCCAGATTTCTGTTTCCAGGCTTCAGCCGGTCGACCGATCGGTCGACCGACGTGCACAGCGTGCACGCCAGTATCTGGCTGGAGGGCCGGTCGACCGGGACGGTCGACCGTCAGCCTCGGTCGACCAGGCCGGTCGACCGGCAGAGAGTCTGCTCTCTGTTCCAGAGGTTCGGTCGACCGCTGCCCCAACGGTCAGAAATCTGACCGTTGGCGGTCGACCAGGCGGTCGATCGTCAGGCCATCTGGCCCCCAACGGCTAGTTTTTCTAACTCTATAAATTGGGGTATTTGGGAGCTGTTTTCTCTAAGATTTTAAGTGGATTTTTACAATAGTTTTTCCTACTCTTTCAAGAGGTTTTCTCCACTTATTTGAGAGCAAATATTTCCAATCAAAAGGGGAGTTTTATCAAGAGTGTTTTAGAAGTGAATTTCTTGAGTTTTTCCTCCACCATTTCCATCCTTATTTTTCTCACAAACACTTGAGCAACCCATTGATTATTCATCTTATAGGAGTGTTGTAGTGAGATTGTTTTTAGGTGATCAAAGTGTTGTGATCACCAAAGACTTCTTCTTTGTACTTTGAGGAGGCGGACGAGTGTGTTCGCGTGGTTTAGAGTTCGTGTGTGAACTCTTGGCTTGAGGTGCGGCCTCGGCAAGCTTGTGGGGCTTGCGGTGTGTACGGGACTAGAGAGTCCGAGGGATTGCAGGTATTGCGGCACCGAGGAGTGATCCATTGGGATCGAGCATAGTGGAAATCCTTCGTGTGTCGAAGGCGGGGATGTAGAGCAAGTGTGCTCGAACCTCGAAACAAATCCCTTGTGTTTGCGATTGCTCACTCTCTCTCTCTCTATCTCTTGTTTATATCTTGCATGCTATTATTGTGCTTATCCTTACATGTTGATATTCATATTGTGCTTAATTGTTATACTTGCTTGGGGATTGTTTGCTAACACTAGTTTTCAACCAAGAGAGCCAACGCGGCACCTCAACTCTTATTTAGAGGAATCTTGAGGAGTTAGTCCAGAGCCCTTCACGGGAAATTCGGCTACACTCTTGTGTTAACTTGATGTTTAGTTTAAGTGTTTAGTTTAGGTCATAATAGTTTTTAATTCCGCATTATTTGGTATTTAGTGACCATTAGATTAGCCATCACCTATTCACCCCCCCTCTAGGTGTTTACAAACACTTCAGATTCAAGCTACTGCTTCTGGGACTTATCATTACGTGCCCACACGACACTTTAGAAATATCACCATTATAAATATGATGTCATACCGGTTCCCATTAGTTTCCCCCACCCCAGTGTAAGTTGAGTATTTTTATTATACATATATGAATTGCCTAAAGATAATATCCACAAGTGTATACAGTATAACCATGATTATCCAACTACGGTAATTAACAAGAATATAATATCAGGAGTATAATATCAAGAGTCGCCCTTTTTCAGGGGCTCAGAAATACAGGAGTTCAGGAGTATAGGAGTTCAGGAGTACACTACAGGAGTTCGGGAGTACCAAATATCTGGTAACAGTATAATAATCATGCCAAGTCCCCGTAAAAGTAATAGTTATGAATATGCAATATAATAAAGGTGTCACAATATCAGTTTAAGTGTACCAGTACCATGTGGTAGCATGCGAAGTGTCAAGTGTTATTATATCAGGTGTCAGGTAGCAGGCGATAAGTATAGCATGGCAAGTACCTGTATCAGATATCAAATAATAAGTATAGCATGGCAAGTACTGGTATAAGATATCAAGTAATAAGTATAGCATGGCAAGTACCGGTATCAGATATCAAATAATAAGTATAGCATGGCAAGTACCGGTGTATACATATCTGGGTGAGGTAACTAATATATCGGTGAAAGTCGCAACATCAAATACTAGGTATCAACCGGTCACGTAACATGGTACAGGAGAACGGTATAAACATTTCAAACTCTTCACAATATTATTTCTAACAATAATAAATTTATCTATTTATTAGCCATGCGAAGCCGAGTGAAGCAGGAGCAGATTTAGGCATACCCGGTATAATACCAGTTCGGCAAGGTATAATAACGGCCGGCAGCTATTTATAAAACATGATAATCATTTATATAATATATACTAACTTGCATAAAGAGATATCATATATTAAAAGCAAGATAATAATTATTAGACATGGAACGATGGTAATAAAGTAAGAAATGTCAAAGAAATATAATCGCCTAACACCGGAATGAAAATACTAAGAAAGTCCGAGAAATCCGCGAACGCGTGCGACCAAGCCACTAGCCCATTAATATATATTAAAATATATAAATATAAATATTTATATAATTATTAGAGAGAATGAGAGAGGAGAGAGAAATTTGTAGGAAGGAGAGAGAGAAATTAGGGTATTTTTAGAAAGGAATTAGGAATTAAAAGGGAGGGTATGGTTGTAAATATGGGGAAGTAATTTAGGAATGAGGGGATGGGTATTTTAGGGAATGTAGAAAATGTGGGTTTATTTAGGGAAAAGAAAAAGAAAAGAAAAGAAAGAAAGAGTTAAAGAAGGAAAGAAGAAAGAAAGAAAGAAGGGAAATTGAGGGGGAGTAGGGGGTGGCCGGCTGGCGGCCGCAGCGCCGCCGGGGGAGGGGCGCGCGCGGGGTGCCCTAGGGGAGGGGAGGAGGGGTTTGGTTGTTTGGTTTGGTGGAGGAGTGGTTGGTGGTGGTGGTGGTTGTTGGAGGTGGTGGGAAGTTAGAGGAGGAGGAGGAGGAGGTGATGATGGGGTGGTGGGAGTGGTGGATTTGATGGAGATGATGGTGAATTTTGGAGGAGGAAGGGAGGTGGTGGTGATGGGTTTTGGTGAAATTAGAGATGGTGGGGAGTTGGTGGAGGTTGAAGGAGGTGGTGAACTGGAGAGGGGTTATGGGGGAGTGGTTGGCAGGCCTAGGGGTGGCCGGCGGCAGTGGTGGTGATGGTGGAGGCGGCGGTGGTGAAGATGAAGGGAGTTGGTGTTTGGTATTTTGTTTGAAGTGGTTTGAAATTTGAAATTGAATTGGAAAATGAGAAGGAGAAGGAAAGGAGAAGGGGTGTTAATGGAGGAGGAGGAGAAGGAAGTGATGACGAATGGGGATGGGGGGATGGGGGGGAAGAGGGGCTGCTGTTGCAGCCCTGCAGGCGGCTGCAGGCGGCGGGAGCAGAGCATGGGAAAGTCAAAGGGGAAGAAAAGAAAAGAAAGAAAAGGAAAGGAAAAAAGGAAAAAATTAAAGAAAAAGAAAAATAACTATAAAAAATAATAAATAAATATTTTATTAGATAACTAAATTAATATAATATTCTGGGAGTATAAAGTAGAGGAGTGGAGAAGGAAAAAAGTAAGAAAGATAAGATCGGTAATTAATATTATTATTTTTAATACGACAAAAATTCGACTGTTTCAGAAATGTTCTGAAAATTCTCAAAAATAGAAAATATTATCCTAAGATACTCGGTGAAATCGGATATGAGAAATTCGATCTAGTTTTCAAATTAAAAATTTTAGAATCTTCGGGCGATACCAGAATCGGTCAAATTTTGATAAATTTAGAAAATCTCAAAAATGTATTTAGATAAAAAAATGAAATTCTAAGAAGTAACGTGAAATCCGTTCTGAAAATTTAATCCCATTTGAAAACTAAAAATTCATAAATCAGTCAGCGATGCCGACCGACACCGATTTTGGAGATTTTGCAAAATAATTCTGAAAAATTTCAGAAAATCATGAAAAATCTAAAATATTAGAAAACAATGTCTGAAACTAAAATCGGTCAAATCGGACTACCAGAAAGTCAAATCAGGCGGTATGTCGGTATCGGGTTCCCAGTCTGGGTCAGGGCTGACTCTAAGACTGAGAATCCAGATTCGATACCCAAAAACAAAAGCAATCACAACTCAAAGATAAATACAGAGAGAAATTAAGATAATACGGTCAAAAAAATTAGAACACGTATCTGGGTACGTATCCTGAGAACGGGGTGCTACATTTTTTATTAATAAACTTAAATCATAAGCGTGTAAAACTGTAACGCAATAAATTCTATATGAATAAGAAAATAACAATAGAAAGAAATCTGGCCTGTGGGGAGCAGTCATGTAAACACTGCCTTAGAAGAGAATAGACCCGCCCTATCGCTCGGGCGTTGTCGCGGTCGTCATCCATTATCGGTTATAGCCCCCGGAACGGTCAAGCACCCAGCTCGAGTATGAATCTGGGTCTTTGCTCAGATGAAGATTGGTTGGCCCAGAAAAAGCAATGCAAAACAAGAGAGTTGAGAGAGTATAAGAATAGAGCTTCCCCGTTTGCAGGTAGAGTGCTAACAGAGAGTCCCTAGGAGGGAGAGAAGAGAGTAGTAGTGTTGTCTTTCTGCTTCTAAACTGGGATTCTATTTTAGGCAGTATAGCCCCCGAGTTCAACATCACAATCTCGTGATCTGCGGTAGTCCAACATCACGATCTCGTCTTCTATGGTAATAGGCGAGTGGTTGCGCCTAATCCGCAGATTTTACGATTTGGAAAATCACCAGAAGGAATTGGTCAAACAACTTTTTCGAAATCAAAATAAAAGAATTAAAAACAAAGCCGAGTTGGGCTCGGGCACGGACACGTGCCACGAAGACGCGGCGTGCGTGCGGGTGTGTGGTCAACCCGTCTCATGGGTAATAACTGAAAAACACCTAGAGGGGGGTGAATAGGTGTTAATGCTAATCTAATGATCTTTTTAAACAAGTATGAAAGAATGATGCAATTGGTCACTCAAAACAAGAAATTGAAGTCGAATTCCCCGTGAAGGGCTCTAGAACTTCTCCTCTAGATTATGAGTTGAGGCGCGTAATTGCTTTCTTATTGAGATGAGTAAAGACCGAAAAATGCAAGTAATGAAATGGATGCAATATTAAAGTGTAAGCAAGAAGTATCCCAAGATATAAATGTAAAGTAATGAAAAAAATAATGTAACCAATCGCAAACACAAGGAATTTGTTTCGAGGTTCGAGCCACTGCTCTACGTCCCTGCCTTCACCACCGTGAAGGATTGCCATTATATCCACCGAGGAAATTACAAGAGGTCTACACAAGATCGGAGTACCGAACTCCCACCAATCCAATCCTCTTCACAAGAGGGATCTCAACACAAAGAACAACAAGTAACAAGGTGATCAAAAAGACCACAAACTTCTCTCTTACAACTCCTTATAGAATGGAATGATTTTTGGCTCAAGAAGTGTAGTGAGAAAAATTCAGTTGAAAAGAGTAAGAAAAAAATCTTTAAAACAACTGAAAAACTTAGACCAAGAATGCACTTTAGAATTGAGGGCTTTGAAAAACTTTTCTTCTCTTTTTAAACACAAAACAATGTGTATTTTTCTTGATTTTTACAAGTGACCAATCATCTATTTATAGGGATTAAAGGAGATCTAATCATCATTATAACTAGTTTAATAGGTCAGAAAATAGCCCCCAAAGTTTCAGAGATAGCTGACTAAAACGTCACAATCAAATCCAATAATCAAAACTCAGAAAACTAGCCGTTGGGCTGCTGGCGGCTGTCGGTCGACCGGCCCGGTTGACCGGCAATCCATTGGCAAACTAGCCGTTGGACTCGGTCGACTGGTCGGTCGACCGGAGACTAAACAAAAAAATTTCTTTGTTCTGTCGGTCGACTGGCCCGGTTAACCGACAAAACCTGAGAGTAAGGGTCTTTCAGTCGGTCGACCGGTCCGGTTGACCGGCAAACGTGCACAAACGTGCATTCCAAGACCACAAGGCCCGGTCGACCGGTGCGGTCGACCGATCAGGCCTGAACTAGATCCGGTCGACCGCCCGGTCGACCGTTGGGCCTGAAACAGGATTTTTATAGGAAAAATTTTGAACTTTGAAAAATTTTCAAAATAATTTTGTAAGGCTATATGATTAAGTAGCATGTTATAAGGGTTGGTATACATGATATAAATAAGATGTAAAAATATAAAATAATTTGAGTCATGTATAACCATCAAGACATGCACCTAAATCAATTAATCAAAACAAAAACCGTATTTTGAAAAATAAAAGTGTGTGTGTGTGTGTGTTTTCTTGAGCCAACTTATCATAAACACATTCTTTAACAAACTAATTCTTACAAGGTTCTAGGTGACTACAAGGTCTTCAAATGGGCTCCTCCATATGCGATGTTGAAATAGCTTGACTCCTTGAACCCGAAATGAATCAATCTTGAGTCAAAAATACCTTCCTTTAGGGAAGAAGAAATCTTGAATCCATAGAGCCCTGAAACACACTTAAACACTAAAACATGATTAGTACAAATAACTATATATGTTTTGTAATAATCAAAACTCAAAAACCGGGTGATTGTAACCTTGGGCCAACAATAACTCATAACAATTGGATAAGAAAGATTTGGTACATAAACCACTTACCTTCCCATGTCTTATCTCATATGGGACTAAATGAACAAGTCAAAGTGAGCACTATGAGAAAAATGACGCTTTCTCTTGATTGTGTTTCCTCAACTCCAATAATTTATGCTACTAGTAGTGAGGATATTTTCCGTTTTCCCTTAGGGTCTGTTTGGTTGTCGTAACTGGCCGTAATTCGTAGTTGTAATTGGTAAAGTCTTTTACAATTGTAAATGAGTTACATGTATGTAAATTTTACGGTATTTGGTTGGTAATATAAAATTGTAAAGTGGGAAAGTGTATTATACTTTACGGTGTTTGGTTGTCGTAATGTATAAGTCGTAAGTGAAAAAGTTAACCACAAAATTAACTATTTGGTGATTTTAAAAGTTTTAATACTGCAAATAAATATTAAAAAAGTTAAATATTAAAAAATTTAATATTAATATAAAAAAATAATACAAATTTGTATGACCACAAAATTAACTGTAACTGGGCTGTAAGTGAGTGGTAACTGAGTTGCAAGTGAGTGTTAGTTGAGTTACGTAAGTCTTTTACGAATTACGGTCCAAACAAACACCGTAATTGTAACTGGGTAGTAAGTCATTTACGAATTACGGAGTTTTACGCGAAACAAACGGCCCCTTAGAATCAAACCTTGGAAATATCCTTGCTAACCATGGTTGAGTAACCAAAAAGGACAACGTGGCTAAAATTCCAAGGGGGGAAGATTCCACATAGACATATGACTCCGAGAGATTGGACTTGTCCGGGGCCGTCCAAATGACCCGAACCCAATCCCAAATCTTATCATGTAATCAAACCATCCGAAGACCACAATATTTGATGCGGGTGGACTTGACCCAGTCCACGCAGCGCGTTGCCGCCCGTTATCCAATAGTTTTTCCAATTGGTTTGACCATTTTGCCCTCGCGATACCGATACGATACCGACCGATTCAATCGACGTGGCTGGCTCTTTTACGTAAAGCCCCTTTCCGTTTCGTTATTGAGTTTTTGACCCCAACTAGATATTTAATTTTGCCATGTGACCGAGGAATCTTCGCTGGAATCCTTTTGTGCTTGTTTAATATTGAATTATCACTAATTATTAAATCAAAATATATCTATATACAAATAGCGCGATGTATACCAATCCATATACAAGTGGAAGACAAATAGTATAATATTCCGCTTTTTAATTATATCCCCCATACTGAAAAAAATAAACGAATAACGAATTTACTAATTAAATTTTAGAATATAAGAAATAAGAACAATATTGATAGCTACTAATCTAACTGATTTTCATATCTTTTTCTAGCTAACCACAATTTTGATCCGATCAAGACACCGAACTCACACATAATTTCAAATTTTTAGCAATTTTTTCAGACGGGAAGTTAAGATAACAAGATAGATATCGAGAAATATCTTGATAGTTTTTATATCTTAAGTTCCAAATCTAGAAAATCTGTTTTGATTATTGGGTGGGTGAAATCATTATCTAAAAAAAAAATGGCCAAGATTTATATATTTGAATTTCTAATCCAACTCAAAAAATTTATTTTGGCGTTAAAATAATATTTTTTTGATTTTAAAGCTTTTTGTAACGGATAAGATATGCAAGGGTTCTAATAGAGCAAGAAAAGCTTATAAGCAACTTGTGTGCTCAAGTTTGATACCTCAAAAAGTGATTTCCCTTTATACAACCAAAATACATAATTGGAAAAAGTCCTCCAACCTAAAACTTTCCACATAAACAATGTGCAAAAAAAACCTCCAAAATAAATTATTTGTTTATCAGTCGTCCCTTGACTCAATCGTGACCGTCGACTGGGCCAAGGAAAAACTAACGAAAGGTCTTCGCTGTTCCCTCTTTGTAAATATCGGTGCTGCTGGCCTCCGTGTTTTTTCTTCTAATAATAAATCACCCGCCCACCCGCTTCGCATCCTGCGGGTATTTATAGACCCCGCACCCGCGTCCTCATCCCTTTATCATCACCATCAACAGCAGCTCCAGGGTCCAAAAAGGAACAAAGTTCCGCGTTTTGGGTCTCCGGGAAGTTTTCCGGTTTCGAGAGAGCACAACGTCCCAATTTTCTCAACCGGCTGTAATTACTCTGATTGGAGAGGTCCTCAGAAAAAAGTGGCCAGAGAAAAGTGGGCGGATAGAAATTTATACCCACGAACGCTGCTTCCTTTAAATTTTTTTTGGTTATAATACAACTCAACAATCCTTTTGCCCTCCCTCACAATCCCAAAAAAAAAAAAATTAAAAAAATCCCACACCCCCACGAGGAAAAAAAAGATAAAAAACAGAGGAGGAGGAGATCGCCGCGCCGTTGTGCTCTCTCTGATCGGGCGCCCCGCGGGCCCTCTTCCCCACTCGCGGCATCTCTCTCCGCCGGTGATCTGTTTCGATCCTCCCTCTGCCGCCGTCGCCGTCGCCGGCTACCTGAGAAGAAGAAACAAAGAAAGGATTTTTTTTTTCTTCGTAGTTGCTTCTGACCCACCCTTCTTCTCTCGCTCACTCATTTGGGTTGCTGAAAGATTCGATTCGAAGAGATGCGGGAAGGGGGCGGATACTACAGTTCCAAGAAGACGGATGATATCTGCGAGGATGTCTGCGGCCCGGTAATTTCTTCTCTCTCTCTGTCTCTCAGATCTTTATTTTCACTGATCTAATCTGCTGCCGTTTTTTTCCCCTTATTTTTGTTCAATTTGGAGTTTTTTTTTTTTTTTTTTTTTGATTCGCTGCTGATTGTAGAAGGAATCTGTTCAGTGATTCCAATGTCCAGCAATTTGGCATTTTTTTTAAGTTTATTTCGTTTGATTTCAAATCCCAATTTCCTCTGATTGTGTAGTTGGCGTCAGTTCAATCATTTAAATCTTAGCATTTTAGAATTGTGGAAAATTAGTTGGCATCGGTTCAATACTGACTCCGTTCGTCGTTCTAGCATTATTAATAAAAAGCTTGGAATTTGGAATTGAGATTTCTCCATTATTATTATTAAAATTTCTTCAGATTACTATTATAATTGTTGTTGTTACTTATTTGTGATTGGAATTTTCAGCAGGCTACCAAGAGCATGTCGAGGCTGCGGTGCGCGTTGCGGGGGTTCGATGTCAAGGCCCTGCTCTTCCTCTTTGTCGGAGTGCCTATCTTTCTCTTGTTAGTCTATATGCATGGGCAGAAGCTTACTTATTTCCTTCGGCCCATTTGGGAGTCTCCCCCCAAGCCTTTCAATCACATCCCCCATTATTACACCGAGAATGTCACCATGGAGAACCTCTGCCGGCTCCACGGCTGGCGGGTCCGCGACACCCCCAGGCGTGTCTTTGATGCTGTCCTCTTCAGCAATGAGTTGGACATCCTCGCCGTCAGATGGAAAGAGCTCCATCCTTATGTCTCTGAGTTCGTGCTCCTGGAGTCCAATTCCACCTTCACCGGGTTGAAGAAGCCACTGTTTTTCTCAAAGAACCGGGAGCGGTTCAAGTTCGTCGAGTCCAGGCTCACTTACGGGACTGTTGGGGGGAGGTTTGTGAAGGGCGAGAACCCATTTGTGGAGGAGTCTTTCCAGCGGGTGGCGTTGGATCAGCTCATTAGGATTGCGGGCATTGCCGATGATGACTTGTTGATCATGTCCGATGTCGATGAGATCCCGAGTGGTCACACCGTCAACCTCTTGAGGTGGTGTGATGATATCCCTGAGGTTCTCCATCTGCAGCTCAAGAACTACCTTTACTCGTTTGAGTTCTTGTTGGATGATAAGAGCTGGAGGGCGTCAGTTCATAGGTACCGGGCTGGGAAGACGAGATACGCTCATTTCAGGCAGACCAACGACCTGCTGGCTGATTCGGGCTGGCACTGTAGTTTCTGCTTCCGGTACATCAGTGAGTTTATCTTCAAGATGAAGGCTTACAGCCATGTCGATCGGGTAAGGTTTTCCTACTTCTTGAGCCCTACAAGGATTCAGGATGTGATTTGCCGAGGAGCTGACCTGTTTGACATGCTTCCGGAGGAGCACACGTTCCAGGAGATCATAGCAAAGTTGGGTCCAATACCGAGCTCATATTCTGCCGTCCATCTTCCAGGGTATCTACTTCAGAGTGTCGACAAGTATAGATATCTCCTACCCGGAACTGCAAGAGGGAGAGTGGCTGATTGCTAGCATTGTTATTTAGGGATTCGTCACTCATGCCACAGGGATTGTTGTTGGAACCTAATATGTTCAAGATGATTGAAGCCTCTCCACTTACAAGATTTTGATGATTGACGAACACGACTACTACATGATGATTGCTCTACCTCAGATGGAGTCTACTGAAGCATTTGGGTGTTTGTGGAAGTTGTTGTGTAAAGTTAGAATCATATGTAATAGCCTTGATAACTTACACACCAAAATAACCTTTCCTAGTCGACTTATACCTTTCACCTAGTCGACTACCCCAATGTAGTCGACTTGCTAAATAGCCCTAGTCGACTAGTCCACTTAGAACAAAAACCCTTTACTCTCTGTTTGGACTCTGTGAGTCAATTAGTCGACTTATCATTCCTATCTAGTCGACTAACAGATACTCTAGTCGACTAACTCTATTTTCAAGTCGACTAATAAACTCTCTGTTTATTTTCTGAAACAATATTAGTCGACTACCATTTTTCATCAAGTCGACTAATCCAAGTTTCAAGTCGACTACAAAGTAGTTACAGTCGACTTAAATCAGTTTTTCCAGAAACCTGTATCTCCAACAGACACTTTCCTAGTCGACTCATAGACTTACCTAGTCGACTAATAAGTGAACTTTTGCCTAGCCTAGTCGACTAATCCAGTTTCCTAGTCGACTATAGCAGTTTCTGACTGTTGGACAGTTATTCTTATCTGATCCATTTTGAAACGTTTTCCAACGTTTATTTTATCTGAAATGGTGTCATAACTTCCCCAACTGACCCTAGTCTACATCTATAAATAGGGAAGTTATACCTAAGGCAAATTACTAAGTTTTTCAATCAGATTTCCAAAAGCCAAAATAATTCCAGATTTCTGAAAACTGAAACTCCAACTTCTTTCTTCACCAAAAGCCATCTCCTCTTTGTGAAGAACTCTGAAGTAAACCTTCCTATACAGAACCTTGTCCACTACAAATCCTTATCAAGGCTATAGGAAGATATTGTTTTCATTTCAAAGAAGTTTGTACAAGGATTCTTCTTGGGTGTAGAAGATTGTACAAGGTTTGTTCTCTTGGTTGAAGAGAAGTTGTGCACGTTGGCGAAGGGTGTTTGCCAAGTGGTGCACAAGGTACTTGCTGTAGGGTGTACACAAGGAAAGTAAGGGAAAATCTCAAGCATTTGGCTTGGGGACTGGATGTAGGTCACAAGGACCGAACCAGGATAACTCTCCACTGTTTGCGATTGTTATTTTCTGTGATTATCTTTTTAATTGCTTTAATTTCTTTAAAGTTCAATTAACACTATTCACCCCCCCCCTCTAGTGTTGTTTTGCTTGTTATATAGATCCTACAATTGTAACCTGAAAATTGATTGCTGTGGCATATATCGGACATGGATATCTAACTTAGATGATTCTTCTGAGAGAAGTCGGCAAGGATGGATGAGTTTTCATGTTTATAATGTGAGATTATTCAAGGCTTTTATAGTATCCGCTCATGCTTTTTTGGGGCACATTTCATTTGCCAAAGGAGCAGGGCGAGGGATTGTCGCTTCTTCCATGAGAAGTTCTCCTGTCCCTTCTTCCCTTATCGGTATGTCATGTCACACTGGTTCACGTAGAACGCAAATTGAGTGGCGATTTCCAAACTTTTTGTGCTGTGGGGATTTGTTATTCCTTGAAACTAATTAATTCATGTATTCTTCTTCAAATGTGCCTGGATGTTCTGTTGATTCCTTGATTGTATCATCCGACGTGCTTCTTTCATTTGATGACAAATGCTGATTTATTTTTATTTTTTTAAACTATGGGGGTTATCTTCTGTTAGTCATATTAGGTTACATGTTTACATTTCTTTCAAATTCATAATAAATTGCATTGTCACAATAGTATGGAATCCATCCCTTAAGGAGACTAATTATTCATCTGCCAGTTGTCTATGACTTGATAGGTAGGTACTAGTGTTCGAATTTTCAGAATAATATAGATCTTTGATGCTAGGTTTTGTGTAAAGGGTCATGAGATCCATAGGATATGGAACTGTCCTGGCAGTGCAACATGTTGATAATGGATTTTTGCATTTCTAGCAGCTGGCTAATGTTGACATGCCAGTTTGGTTTCAGATCATTTGCAAGATCAATTATTGCATGTGTCCCAGTATTGGTGCTATTGGACACTTGGGAATTGGGATATCATCTGTGTTGGTCATATGGTTTGCAGATGAACATCTTAAATGTTTACTTTGGTAATGGGTTTTTGCACACCTAGTAGCAGCCTTTATGTTGACCCCATGACATTACCAGTTTGGTTTTCCAATATTATCACTTTGCTGAATTTGTCTAGAATTGTTTGTCTTTTAAACTTGAGAATTGGGTTATCATCTCTGCTGGCATTTGGCTTGCAAATGAATATTTTAAATGTTTACTTTGATAATGAATTTTGCACCCTTAGTAGCATATGATTTGCATACGAGCATCTCATGTTTTTGAGTCTTTATTTAGCTGGATATAAGATTTATGAATGAGTCTCCCATGGTCCTGACATTCTTTCTTTAGCTGGGTTATAGTCCACTATTTTTGGCGTAATCATCTCTGTTTAAATATTGTTATGTCGAGGATTTTCTTGTCCCCCAATGATTAAAGGGGCTGCACTGCGGTGTCTTAAACCATCAGTATCTAGCTAGGCAGAAAGCATTTCTTGTATGTGTGTATAGGGAAGTAATGCCTTGATTGTAATTTCTCCTATACGTAAACAATGTTTCCTCTCCAATTTATGCTCTCTAATCAAATCAATCTCTGCAAATTCTATTTTCAGATCCTTTCCTTTTTTTTCTGGGCATATTATAACTGTTTTGTTGTACGCAACCATGTAGTTATGTCTGGCACAGGAGAGTATACTCTATGAAGGTCCTAAATAATTCACAAGAACATCCTATGGGCCCAATATCAAAATGCTTGCAAAAGTTATATTTTGTATTTGTACTGGCATATGGTTTGCAAATGAATATCTTAAATGTTTACTTTGATAATGAATTTTGCACCCTAAGTAGCATATGATTTGCATACCAGCATCTCATGTTTTTGAGTCTTTATTTAGCTGGATATAAGATTTATGAATGAGTCTCCCATGGTCCTGACATTCATTCTTTAGCTGGGTTATAGTCCACTATTTTTGGCGTAATCATGTCTGATTAAATATTGTTATGTTGAGGATTTTCTTGTCCCCCATTGATTAAAGGGGCTACACTGCAATGTCTTAAACCATCAGTATTTAGCTAGGCAGAAAGCATTTCTTGTATGTGTGTTTAGGGAAGTAATGCCTTGATTGTAATTTCTCCTATACCTAGCCAATGATTCCTCTCCATTTTATGCTCTCTAATCAAATCAATCTCTGCAAATTCTATTTTCAGATCCTTTTTTTCCGGGCATGTTATAACTGTTTTGTTGTACGCAACCATGTAGTTTTGTCTGGCTCAGGAGAGTATACTCCATGAAGATCCTAAATAGTTCACAAGAACATCCTCTGGGCCCAATATCAAAACACTTGCAAAATTTATATTTAGTATTTGTCCTGCATCTGTGCTATAGTATTCATGGAAAAGTGGAAGAAACTTCTAATTAGGGGGGTCCTTGGGACGGAAAGGAGTATCTTACATTTTAGGAATACTGGTTTTGCTTCAGTCTATATACAGAACCTTTCCTCGAATCACTTTATTATCTACTATAATTATTTCTTACACCATAGGTTATAAGCATCAATTATAGTGACAAACATGACATACAACTTCTAATACTGTAGGATTAAGAAACCCAAATAACTATATAGAATATGAAAAACTAAACAAACCGATAACCTAATTCTTTTCACGAATGCTTCTAGGCCTTTTAACTTTGCTCCACTTCTGCCATTTCTAGCTGGCGAAATCTGCTAAGACTGTTTCTTGGATCAAAGCAAAGCTTCCATTGTCTTCCCCAAACTGACCTCTAAGTCTCAATGTCTTATGTTGCGCAGACATTGACACCTATGTGGCACGGACACTTTTATCATGGAGTAGTGTCGTGTCCAAAACGTATCTGACGCGCGTGTCAGACACACGTGTCGTGTGTATTTTTAAGAATTTACCACGTGTTCATTTTAACATTGTTGTGTCCATGCAACATAGATTGACACACTATCATGGAGATGATATGGCATGACATACCTATACATAAGTTCAAAGAAGTACATACACGATAACTTGTCCGATACATGTATCACACGACACGGCTTCACGATAGGAGTGTCAACGCTACATAGCTTAATGTTGCTTTACTTGGTTATTTGACATGGGTGTCAAGTGTGAGTGTTAAGTGTCATATACAGGAACCTCTTGAAGAGATCCAGCATACATACAAAAGAATTTTCTATTGATTTATTTGCAAGTATATGTATGCATATGCACACAAACATACTTGGTCGGTTCACAGTTGTGAAGGATCAATTTAGACCTTTAATTGATATGGTCAGAGGTTGAAATCTTTGATATGAAAGCACCATTAAAGTGGAAGAGCGATATCATCTTAATATGATGACTAGGACTCCGATGTGTCCTTCGAGTGTTAGCGTCATTGAAATGTCCAATTGTCAAGAGTGCCTACTACATCCAAATACTGTAGCAAGTGACCAGTATGAGCATATCTGGAGCGGTTGTACTTGGTGGCGTCTCTGTAGGCTCGGTTGTCTTTCTTATTCTAGGAACTTGGATGGTGGTGCTTTCTCTGGAGTCAGGGTTGGTTCTATGTTATATTGTTGTAGTTGTGTCCTAGAAGCATTCTTGAGTGAGTTCCTACCCTTCAAGCCTGTGTAGACAATGGAATGTTATATGCATGTTCTGGGAAATCAATGCTTCATCGGATACATTACCAGTTACTGCCTTCTGACCCTCTTGATCTTTTGTCTGTCATTGGTCCCATCTCATTTTTGATTAAGTTCTTAGTTCTAATGGAGAATGAACGGTTTTACTTACTCGTCAAGGGCGGCTCAAGATGTGCACACTTTATAGGAAGTAGCTACAAACCTTTAAGAAGACAATTGCTTTAATTTACTGCCTTCTGACCCTCTTGATCTTTTGTCTGTCATTGGTCCCATCTCATTTTTGATTAAGTTTTTAGTTCTAATGGAGAATGAACGGTTTTACTAACTCGTCAAGGGCGGCTCAACATGTGCACAGTTTATAGGAAGTAGCTACACACCTTTAAGAAGACAATTGCTTTAATTTAACAAATGATGGGGTTTTAGCTTTTGGGAAATGGGGGATATGAATGAGAGCATCTAATGCACATCCCTTTTGCAAATAGTTTGGTTGGTGAGGCAACATTCTGGTGGAGCTGTTCCCTGTTGTTGATAGAGAGGGTAACAGCCCTTGCAAATATCTTCCACAGTTTTCTTGTAGAAGTTTTATATTCATCATCTTTAATGCCTCTTGCCTTTACTTATTCTTGTACTTAATGTTTGAAAGGTCTTGTGATGGATCCTAACTTTTAAACGGATTAAGGAGAATTTATTTATTTATGGTATCAGCGATACAATTGTTTCATGGCAGAGAAGTTGCCCACAGTTTGGATATTGGTTTGAGTTAGACCTTATCTTCTTCTTAATAGCATTGAGTTTGTTTTAATGCTATATCGATCTTTTTTATATGTAAAGCTAGTACAAGTTTTTCTTGATAATCTATTTTTGTTCCCAGTATATTTTTTTGAACAGCCTATCCACTTATGGTGACAGCCCATCATTAGACTTGCAAGCAATGTAGAAGATTTGCTATCTGGCAGGTCAATGAGCTTAACTGGAGAAAAGAAGTTAAAAAAAAAAAAACCCTAAACAGATACAGTTGGTATCTTAGTTTAGACTTCGTAAGCTGCCTACTGAATAGAAAATTTTGCACACCAGCATGGGTCTTTTATGCTGAACTTAGTATTTGACATCCTGACACTCGTAGTTCTCCCTGTTCACCTGTGTTACTTGAATGCAGCGTGCATTTAAATTCATAGTGTTTACTTCTGAAATAGTTGTAAATCTCCTTTTTTGTTGTGGCCTTTTTTCGTTATACTGAATGAGAATAAAACCGAAACCTTGATTCTAACTTTCTCCAGCCAAGGGATTGTCCAGTTAAACTGTATGCATCATTCATTCTGAATGTTCAGGAAGAACACTAGAGATATCTGATTTGATGTCAAGGACTCAAAACAGTATCAGAAATAGATCAAAGCTACAGATGAGGGCATATGCTGTAGGGAAAGATTATATTCCCTGCAAATGAAAATATGGCCAATCTGCGGAAGCCCAGGTGAAAGGATCCATTGTTAGCCCCATCATCATCTGCCGTCTCGGGAAGTATGAGTACCCAAGTACGAGGAATTCAAATCTCTGCCACCGCCCCCCCCCCCCCCCCCCCCCCCCCCCCCCCCCCCCCCCCCCCCCCCCCCCCCCCCCCCCCCAATGGAAACACATTTCCTCTTTTAATAGTTTCAGATGCACGTGCTGGGGGAGGAAGAAGGAAGGAAGGCCAAACGAGAAGATTGAACAAGTTAACTTGTATTGTCTCCAGGTTTGTTTTCTTTCGTATAATCTGTAGGAAATACTCTGAAAGATAGATTATTGGCTTTGTATCGTTGATGCCTGTGGTGGTGATTATCGCTTTCTGCTTGTTGATTAGCTTTTTGTTTCCCTGTGCTCTAAAGTGTGTGAATGGGTCGATTTCATATGATTGAGTTTAGACTAAAGTGAGGTCACTTTTGAGAAGTAGCCAACTTAGCTTTTGGCTTTTTTTTGTATTGCTTAAAAGTGTGCGAGTAATACACGTGTTTGTAGCTTAATACACCCATAGATGTATTTACAATCTTGTGAATAGTTTACCACTATCCATATTTGTATTTGTACTTCAAAAACAGACGGGTGGATGCCACGTATTCAGAGAGGAATACATACTACAGGTTCACTTGAATGTAAATGTGGTGGGCAAAAGGGAATAGAAAAGGACATGTTTTGTGAGATTGTCTGTCCCCATTTGCAAATATGCGAGCGTGACGGCCACTTCTTATGCTTTCTTCTTCATGTGTGCATCATGCTCTCTTGGTATGTAAACTTGTGTGGACCCTTTTTCTCCTCTTGATATGTGAACTTGTGTGGAGCCTTTTTCTTATTGGCATCAGAGATGTTGTGAATATTCCAATTTTCTTCTCTCTTTATCTCTTTCTTCTGGCAATTGATACCCTCGAACGTTCCTTTTTTCCTCTCGCATTTGAGACGCTATGCTTCGCCAAAATAAGCAGAAGAACTGGGGAACCTGTGGCTGCAGTTTCTTATGAAAGCGAAATTGATAAGAGAGTAAGTCCACTTCCGGAGATGACTTGGACTTGGTTGCATGATGGAAATTGCATTACATTGATGGTAGGCAGGGTATGTGTTTTGAGAAAATTCTCTCTGTTTTTTTTTTAAGTAAACTGTATCTGTATTGTCATTATTTTGTAATTTTTATCGGCTAAATTCAATTGAATGAAAGAATTTATTTTAGATTTTACAATAAAAAAAACTAATTTCTCCTGAATTTGATAGTAGATGAGGGTAGAGTTTTCTGCGGATCTGGAGGATTCTTGAACTGCTTACCTGAGCTGAACATTGCAAATGCAATATTGAAGGGAAACTGTACATCATATAGAATCCCATCCATATGGAATGCAAATGAGGCCATTCTAGCAACATTGTGGCATCAAAAGATATATGCAAGTCCCTTGTTGTAGGTTCAAGGGTTGTGATTGCTCATCGGAGCACGGTGGTCGCCGCAAAGGGGAGACGTGGCACAAAAAGGAGCCCCGATGGTGATACAATGATCTTGTTGATTTGTTAGACTACAAGTTGTGCTACATTTGCCCACATGCCAACAAAAATATAGAAGAGTAATGTTATTTCAACTCAAGCTTTCTAATTAAAACCTAACCCTAGGCTCCATGGCACGTGGGTTTGCGTATAATTCACGGGGTATTTTCGGTGGACGCGGAGCCAATGAGTATTTTATTGAAGGCTGTGGTGGAGATTTTCCGCTGTGAATGATCAGATAGAGACACGATATTTTTACGCGAAAACTCAAATCGGGAAAAAAATACAGGGAGGAGGAAAACTCACTATAACTCGTCGGTTTACAGGAATTACATTTATGTATTGATATTTTTTTGAGTTAGGATTAGACGGAAGGCCCAAAAAGTCTCCTTCTCGCAGGAGAAGACGGTCTATTTGTACTGAACTCTTCATCCTTAGGTGGAGTGGGCGCTGACGAGATAAGTGTAACTACACGATTTTCATATACGGATTTGTTGTAACAGCTGCGATTGTTGTCGTGATGGTTGATTGCATGTAGATAATTTCGTCATTATCCATAACTGTCCGTTCGCCTTGAACGCATAAGCGTTACATGTTTTCAACGTGGGAAAGGAGGGGCGACGTTATTACAGACGGAGATCTTGGCGGTTGTTACTGGGGGATTCCAGATGAAGTCGGAGATGTTAAACTGTAGGTGACTCCGGAAGGTGATGCCTCGGGATGAGGGTTTTGCTCCGGGGCAGCTCTGGGTAGCGAAGCTTTGGAGGTTGACTTGGGTTTGGCCTGGAGTGATTTTACGATCTGTGGATGCTCTCGAGAGGATCCGATGTGACGGAGGCAGTTGATAGTTGCGGAAACTTTTTAATATTGTAAAGAAATACTAAAAATACTAAACATTTAAAAAAAATTAATATTAACATAAAAAATAATACAAATTTGCATGACCACAAAATTAACTGTTAGTGAGCTGTAAGTGAGTGGCACTTGGGTTGTAAGTGAGTGACAGTTCAGTTATGTAAGTCTTTTACGAATTACGTCCAAACAAACACCATAGGGTCTGTTCGGTTGTCGTAACTGGCCGTAATTCGTAGTTGTAATTGGTAAAGTCTTTTACAATTGTAAATGAGTTACATGTATGTAAATTTTACGGTGTTTGGTTGGTAATATAAAATTGTAAAGTGGGAAAGTGTATTGTACTTTACGGTGTTTGGTTGTCGTAATGTATAAGTCGTAAGTGAAAAAGTTGACCACAAATTTAACTATTTGGTGATTTTAAAAGTTTTAATACTGCAAATAAATATTAAAAAAGTTAAATATTAAAAATTTTTAATATTAATATAAAAAAATAATACAAATTTGTATGACCACAAAATTAACTGTAACTGGGTTGTAAGTGAGTGATAACTGGGTTGCAAGTGAGTGTTAGTTGAGTTACGTAAGTCTTTTACGAATTACGGTCCAAACAAACGCCGTAGTTGTAACTGGGTAGTAAGTCATTTACGAATTACGGAGTTTTACGCGAAACAAACGGCCCCATAGTTGTAATTGAGTTGCAAGTCATTTACGAATTACGGCGTTTTACATCCAAACAAACAGCCCAATAAACGCACCAAACTCGAGCTAGTTCGAAATAAATTCCGAGACAAACTCAGACTGGGCTAGCCTGCTACAGATTGGCCTTAAGCCCATTAAAAAGTGATATATTTTCCTCAATTTGGATCATCTCAATTGAATTGTCGTTCAATTCAATTTGTTCTTATGGGCCACTTCAAACTTTTACAGCCTGCATCCTTGAGGCCCGTTGAAGACACAGTTAAGAAATTCAGGAAATTTATTAAAAAAATGGAAACTAAAAGAAGTTTATAGTCAGTATATCATTGCTTACAAAGATTTATTTTACAAAAAAAATGTGAAAGAACACTATGTAATATGTCAATTACCTAATTTCAATTACATACATATATTGGAACTGAACATAAGAATTAATTATTATTCAATAATATTAAATATATTTGAGAGCAAGAAAATGAGAAAAAAAAAAAAGCTACAGTTGAGAGTAAATAGTTGAAATCCGACCCAAACATTAGACTCATATTTTGTTAACAAAAACGTAATCTCTTATAGATTTTTCTGCCAAATTTGCTGCATGTAGACCCTACCCATTTGGATTAGGGGTCGCAAGATTTGAAACCCAACAAGTCTAGTGGCGTAGGCAGGATTTCAAAGACGGGGGATAAAATAACGGGTCGGGTGTGACGTTGGTATCTGATATCTCTTAAAGGAACAATCAGAATGAGATGGGTTTTCCGAGTTTACAAAGTACATTATATTAACAAAGCCGTAATTTTTTCTCACATGTCTTGTTTTGTCACCTAAATTTCAATTAAAAATCACAAAATAGAAAGAAAACAAAAGAATTTACTATCGCGCCGATAAAAAAAGGGCAATAGACCCAATAATACACGAACACAAGCGACCATGTATTATGATATAAAAAACTTGATATGTCCCCCGCAGGTGGGAGCTTGTTAGAGCACAACTCGGCTCTGAGGTCCCTAGTTTTAATCTCACCGCTTGCGGACATTAATTAATTATTTTCGGTCACCGTGATCACTTTTGATCACCGGTCTGCGGTTAGTTTACCAGGAAAAAAAAATATATAAGAAAACTCGACATGCTATAAGATAAATCCCGTCCTGAAACTGCTGCACGGACCATGACCTCAACTTTGCTTGAGGTTGAACAGTGAAAATCATGGTGTCACGACTTGAAATCGCTCGATGAATTTCCCAGTAACTTAATTCTTCTTCGACATGCAGAGGGGGATCACTATGTTTTCAAGTAATAATACACTAAATTTAAGAATAGAATTGAAATTTCAGAAAAAGTAATGTAATTGGAGGGTAAAATTATTATAAAAATCTTTCACTGTAACTAAGAAGAAAAACTTAATGTAATTATAATTGATGTTGATAGTTGGATAAACTTGTAATAACATAATTCATTTTAGTAATGAGTGGGACAATAATGAAAGGTTATTTATTATTATTAATATTAGTATATTTATTTATTTAAGTAACGAGTATTTTAACGAGTCCCGGTCTCGATCAGGTAATATATGATACTACCTGTCCCGAGCTAATTGGTTAGGTTCAGTTCCGAGCAGGTTTACCTGAAAGGTATCCAGACCTATCTGATTCTATGAACGGGTCTAACTTTTAGACCCAGTATATACGTGCTTGTAAGTGGGTATAGTATGGGTAAGGATCGGGTCCAGGTAGGGTTTGGGTACTGGGGACTTGTAACAAGCCAATTAAGTAGTTTACTTATTGTACTCAATTGTAACCAGAGGCCCGTTAGAGTTGCATTGGGCCACGGCCTTTATGCAAAGAAAAAATAAGAAAAAGCTCTATTAATGATTTACCAGCAAATATGTTGAGAATTTGAGATCCGATCCAAATCACCGGATCCATTTGCCTTGCCGCCCTGGAAGAGTGATATATTCAGGGAAGCTTGTTATTTCCTAACTTTTCCTCTAATCCACAAAGATTTTTACGTTTTGCACTAAATTAGTAAAGATATGAAGAATAAATGAAATTAAATGATTTGTTTTTTTAATAAAAATATTGGTTCATATAATGATATGTATATGTGGTGGACAAAAGCCGGCTTTACCGTGGATCAGACCCACCACAAGCGATTAGAGGCGCTCCCCGAGTGATACCTGTCAGAACACATAAAAGAATAGACACCCTTCAGGTTAGGAGCAGTGGTATGGTGCTGGCCTAACACCCTTAGGCGTGGAAATCAATGGGTGGAATGATAGGAAAGACTTACAGAGCGAAACTACCGGTGCGGTAGAACGGTAGACTAGCACAAGAAACTGCTACTGTAATGGATTAAAAGGAACAGGAAACTTTCAGTGTAGTGGTGTATGTGTGTGTTTTCTGGATTAGAGAAGAGATCACCTTCTCCTGGAGAAGAAGGATCACATATAGGCGTGGAGGCGGAATTCGCGGGCTGCTATAACTGAATGATCTTTACGTGCTGAATTTATTATAACGACTGTGATTGCTGGCGCTGGCTGATAAGATTATATGTCAGGGAATCTGCTACTGTGTATAATTGCCCGCGCTGAAAGGGGCGTTACACGTTATGACTGTATAGAGGATGGAGCTGCTTGAATATCAACGAAGATCTTGGACAATCTGTTGTTAGAGCTTTGGTTTGGAGTTAGGGCCTTCAAGTCGGGGAGGACCTCAGAAAGAAAGGGACCTCGGAATAGTAGAAGACGATTCCAGGATGGAAGGGTCTTCGGGGCAGTGGATGACCTCGGGAAAGTTGGACGTGGTGGAGCCTGCCTTCGGGAAAGTTGGATGCTGTGGAGCTTGACTTCTGAAAAGTTGGATATGGCGAAGACTTCGAGTTGGGACTCAGAGAGTTGTGAACTTCTCGGAGAAGGTGCTTGATAGCTGGGACACATGTCATCATCCTGATGAGGATCAAATTTAATCACTACAGATGCCCTCGCTTCCCCACTTGTTGGAGTTCGCAGAAGAAAAGTCGGAAAAGTGAATACACTCAGGATAGATGCTTTAAAACTCATCATGACGCTTGTGCGGCAAATCTCTTCAGATCGTTACGGATCTTTTGGAATTAACTCTTAGTTGTACATCTGGCTGATAGTTGTCACATCGGGGGGCTGAATCTCCTAAAAGGTTGAGTCGTGCATCTTTTTGAATCTTGGAGCCACTAAGACTGGGATTGTGGGATTTTATAGTTTGACTGTGACGGTTGATCTTCTACCTTTACTGTAGACCAAAAATCTCGGATCATGAGCCAACTTTTCAAAAATTGAAGATTTAAATTGGAGGCAATTGGGCTTGTTGTCCATCTATAAATGGAGGGAGATCTGTGGGAGAAAAATCATCTTCTGTCCTCTTTAAAAAACTCTTTGTTCAAAACTCTAATTCCTTCCTTGCTGCACCATCATGTCTTCATTTTTTCTCTTTGTCAGATGGATGAAGAAGAAGGAGAGGGAGGACGATGAGGAAGTGGTGATCAAGCTCTCTTCTGAGGAAGCTAGATGGTGCATCATATTAGTTGTCTGAAGGGGCTGTTATGGCACACCAGTCATCATGATAGAGTGCCGCCATGGGTGACAAGTTCGTCCTGCTTCGATCGAAAGTGGTACTTATCCTGGGCAAATCTGTATTGCTAGCGCGATTTCACACCGTCCAGCATATCTTGCAGGCTTTAGTTTTGTCAGATGCCACTACCTCGCTCTCGCTAGGATTCCTGGGAGCCCGACTAATTCTTCTTCCAAGTGGAGGAGGCTGGTGTACGGGGCGGAGAGGAGAAGGTCTTCCACGGGAGGAGCCATCATTTTTGTGACGGAACCTTCCGATCATCTTATCTCAGACTTCGGGACCCTCAGATAGTTAGGTAAGTATTAGGATGGTGACTTCCGGGAGGCATTCGCCGACGAGCTAACCTTTATTGCTTCAGCATTGGGATCCTGTTAATGGTGGCAGGACGGGGGCATCTGGACCTGAATCTACTGTATTTTTTTTTTGAAAAGTTTTAAATATAGAGATGTAAAGGGATTTGTATTACTCTTGTCAGACGTAATCAAATATATTTAATAGAATGTACTCGGATTGGAAAGATCTTTGGAATAGAAATATATATTTTTTGGAATTAAAATGGTTGTCTGGATCTTGCCTGGCTTGCTTTACTATTGGATTGTTTTGGAACTGATATGACCATGCCTCTTCGGAATGCTGAACTTTATCTCCAGTATGGTTAGTTGGATATGGAATAGTTTAGCGAGTTCGCGTTGTTGTTTTCAAGTAGGGGAGATCCCATCAATGACACCTGCAAGCTTTAGGCTTCTGAGTGGGAAAAATCCCAGCAATAGAGTTGATTTCATGGTTGCTTTCGAGCAGGGGTATTCCCATTAGCAGAGCGGTGAACTTGGTAGGGCTCTGAGTAGGTGATACTCCCACAACGGAGGGTTTCGGTTGCCAGTGGGCTAACCGAGGGGAGCCCATAAGTCGGTGTTTGTGTTGCCACCTCCGAGTGGGTGACACTCCCACTCCGGGACAAACAAGCATCAGGGACTGATGGTGAACACACAAGCATGCAATGGAACATCTTAAATCAATCGTTATATATGCATAATAAGTGTAACGAAAATCAATATAAATGTAACAGAGTGGATTAATGAAATTATGTACATTTAACTTCCAAATGCATGAAACTAATACGTCGAAGGACTAATCTAAGCAAAAAAAAAAAAACTCATGTATATACCATTTATCTTGTGTGATTATAGGCTAAATATACATAATCCATGTTAATCTGAGATGAACAATACATGCCGGAAGATGCAAAGACTATGTTATCGGAATAAAAGCAGTTTATGTTCGGATAATACTTGGACGATCATACCTTTTCAGAGTGTTTAAACTGTATATCCGGTAGGTTTGGTTAGTTTGGAATGTTTTGGCAAGCTTGTGATGTTGTCTCCTAGCGGGGGTAATCCCATTAATGATACCTACAAACTTGGTAGGATTCTGAAGTGGTGCTGTGACCCATCGACAGATTAAATGCATCAACTCTGAGTGGGGGTAGAACCCATCAGCAGAGTGGCGATCTGGGTCTCCGAGTGGGGACTCTCCTACAACAGAGGGTTTCAACTATCCGTGGGCTAGTCGAGAGAGAGCTCATAGGCTGTCGCTTGCGTTGCTGCCTCCGAGTGGAGGACACTCCTTCTGGACGTACAAGCGTCAGGGAGTGATGGAGGACAATCCCATCAATATGGTAGGGACTTCGAGCAGGGGACACTCCCACAACGCAGGGTTTCGACTGCTCATGGGCTAATCGAGAGGGAGCCCACAGGCTGGTGCTATGTTGCCACCTCTGAGTGGGGAACACTCCCACTTAGGGACGTACAAGTGTCAGGAACTGATGAGGAACAGTCCCATCAGCATGACAGGGACTCCAAGTAGGGGACACTCCCACAATGGAGGGTTTTGACTGCCTGTAGGCTAATTGAGAGGGAAATACATGAGCTTTAAAGGAAATACAGGGAGTATTATAGGTTGAGATACTTTCCTATCTTTGGAGTAGGAATCGGGTCAGAACTTTAACAGCTGAAAGCGTTGATCAGCTATTGAGCTGTAACTCAGCCTCCTCAATCCATCTTCAGATCAGCTCGTCGAGGACTTGAATGTCGGGAGATTCTTCAATTTCAGGATCGCTTTATGAATGCGTTGATGTTTGGGGGTTCTGGAGGGCAGCAATTCGGGCCTGGAATTGTTCGTTGACTTGCCTTAACACCTCCTTGTAGGCTATCTAAAAATTGTTGAAGACTAAGCCTCAGATACAGGCCTCACGTCAAATGCGAGGGTCGCGTTTTAATCCAAACACGGACCCCGTGTCCTTTGTCAAATGCAGAGGTTCACATTTCTAAAACTCAGATGCGGACCTCACTACAAACGCGAGGGTCGCATTTTAACTTAAATGTGGATGTCGCACTTCATCAATAACAAACGCGAGGGTCACGTTCTGTGCTAAACGTAACAGTCACACTTTTCCTCAAAAGCGAGGCTACGCAGCTCCACGTTTTCAACTCAACACGCGAGCCTGTGAGCTCCATGTTTCAATTCAACGTGCGAGCCTGTGAGCTGTGTGTTTCTTCAACAGAGTGAGGTCCGCATCTAGCGCAAGATCCATACTTCTGCTGTAACTAACAGTCACGAACTGGGTCAGTTATACTCCACTTTCTCCCACTTAATGAAATCCCCATTAATGGAGAGATTTAAGTGGCTGGTTCCACCTCAGACTTTACTATAAATAGCTGTGAGAAGGTATAAAAAGAGGGGAGATTCTTTTCTTTGAGGAGCTTCAAGACTTCTAATAGAGGAGAATCTCCAGGAGGCAGAACCGAAGAAGCCAAAGGCTAGAGGAGGAGAATCCCTAAAAAGCACACTTAATGCTTGAAGTTAGATAATCACAGAAGGTCGAAAGCTAAGCATAAGGCTGCTGAAAACACATTGTGTTGAAAGAGAAAACTCTACAAACTTGCTGAGTTCATGTTGAGTTTCTAATCGCTTTGAGATTTTAACCACTGATTAAGATTTCATACCTGATTAGTGAGCTTCCAACGAGAGCAAGAAGATGATCTAGAGACGAGCTTTCAGCTCTCATCAACGGGGAACAAGAATCACTCTCCACTGCTACACGAAGAACCCAGTCTTAAACAAAGAGGAGATTCAGATAGTGTCCTCTCTTTTGTAATCAGATTGAATCCGTTGTAATTTTCATCCATTCAAAGAAATTTTACTTCAAAATTTTCTAATCAAATAAAAGATGGCGACTCCACCGTGAAAAGTTTTCTCTACTGATTGTAAAATCACCTAGAGGGGGGTGAATAGGTGATGGCTAATCTAATGGTCACTAAATGCAGAATTAAAACTATTATGATGCAAACTAAACTTCTTACACTAAACACCAAGTTTAACATAAGAGTGTAGCCGAATTCCCCGTGAAGGGCTCTGGACTAACACCTCAAGATTCCTCTAAATAAGAGTTGAGGTGCCGCGTTGGCTCTCTTGGTTGAAAACTAGTGTTAGCAAACAATCCCCAAGTATATACAATAAAGCACACAATGAATATCAAGCATAGAAAGATAAACACAATAATAGTATGCAAGATATAAACAAGAGATAGAGAGAGAGAGTGAGCAATCGCAAACACAAGGGATTTGTTTCGAGGTTCGAGCACACTTGCTCTACATCCCCGCCTTCGACACTACGAAGGATTTCCACTAGAATCGATCCCACCGGATCACTCCTCGGTGCCGCAACACCTATAATGAGTTCCCACTAGAACTCTTGGACTCTCTAGTCCCGTACACACCGCAAGCCCACAAGCTCGCCAAGGCCGCACCTCAAACAACAAGTTCGCATCCGAACTCGAAACACCGCGAACACACTTGTCCGCCTCCTCAAAGAACAAAGAAGAAGTCTTTGGTGATCACAACACTTTGATCACCTAAAAACAATCTCACAATAACACTCCTATAGGATGAATATGTCAATGGGTTGCTCAAGTGTTTGTGAGAAAAACAAGGATGGAAGTGGTAGAGGAAAACTCAAGAAAATCTCTTTTAACACTCTTGATAAAACTCCCCTTTTGATTGGAAGTATTAGCTCTCAATTTAGTGGAGAAAACTTTTAATGGAGTAAGAAAAACTGTTGTAAAAATCTACTTAAAATCTTATATTAAACAGCCCCCAAATGCCCCAATTTATAGAGCTAGAAAAACTAGTCGTTGGGAGCCAGATGGCCTGACGGTCGACCGCCCGGTCGACCGAACCTTTGGAACAGAGAGCAGACTCTCTGCCGGTCGACCGGCCCGGTCGACCGAGGCTTTGCAGAGAGCAAGGCTCTCTGAATGGTCGACCGGCCCTCCAGCCAGATACTGGCGTGCACGCTGTGCACGTCGCGTGGTCGACCGGCCCGGTCGACCGGCTGAAGCCAGGTCAGGGATTTTAGGGAAAGAAAAACTTGGTCATTTTGGCTCAAATAAAATCCCATAAAATCATGAAAAATCTACAAAAATAGTTTTACCAATATTCTTTGATAAACAAACATGCTTGCACAAAATCAAGGCATGTTACAAATAATTTGGACTATTTTTGTAACTTGAAAATTTTGGCTTAAAAACGAAAACTGTATTTTTCCAAAATTGATTTTTCCAAAAAATATTTTTCCAAACTTCTCCAAAATACAAAAAATAAGATATTCAAACTCATTTAAAGCATAGAGTGTATGGATATGATCTACTATACAAACATGGTGAAATATCTATGTTTTTGACATTAAGCTCTAAATACGGTTTTGGTTAAAACATGTAAACTAGAATACCAAAAAAACCAAACCGGTATTTTTCAAAAAGAAAACTCTTTTGTATTTTTCTAAAATAAAAATTCTTTTATGAAAACTCATCTAATCAAGAGTGTGTGTGCATATAGATATACTTGAGCAATCCACCAACTATTCTATCCTTTACATTTTATCTAAAAACAAAATCTTATAAAAAACAAACCTAGACACAAGTTTTCATCTTCTTGAAGTCTTCACTTGAAGTCTTCTCATCTTCTTGACTTGGTCCAAACTCGATCACTAGCTCGTTGGATCAAACTGTGTAAGTTCCAAAGCTTGACTTTAAATCCTTTGTTGAAGCTATACACCTACTAAGATCTTGATCATAAATCTGAAACTAAATAAACATAAGATCATTAGTACTATAACTACATGAGTTGATCATCATCAAAACTAGAGTGATGGGCCTTTGGGCCAACAATCTCCCCCTTTTTGATGATGATAAAACTCATGAAGTTATATATGCATGGATTAAAGTAAAGCTTCAAAGAAGCTCCCCCTTAAATCATACATAACAATAATCAAATAAATATGACAATGAAGTACATAAACATGTATGCAAATGTATGGAGATAAACATGCCAATCAAGCATAAAACAAATCAAATTCTTTTTCTCCTATTTGCAACATAAAACATATATGCATAAACATAAATACTTCTCCCCCTTTATGAATAAATTAAGGAAAACATGCATATAAACTAAAATACTTCTCCCCCCTTTTGTCAAACATCAACAAAGGGTTTAAAGTAAAAACAAAATCAACAAAATTTCTCCCTCTTTTTGTCCGAAACATAGAATCAATAAAGGGGTAATCTCAAACAAATCAATAAAAGGTTATATGCGGTATACATTCATGAAGAGGAAGACGCTAAGTTAACTTCCCTACATATATGCATGACATGAAGAAGGGATGACAAGCCCTAATTCACATAACACATAATCTGTAATGCATAAGAGGAGATGTTAAGCTCCCCCTACACACGTGTACCGCATAAAGAAGAGTTGTCAATCTCCTTAATATAAGATACACTCAACATGAATCTATATGTAGAAGAGATGTTAAGCTCTCCTTGCATATATGCAATACAGATCAAAACATTTTTAAGGTTTTCTTATTAAAACAAAATTTTGAGATATCTTCGTAAATCAAAAAAAATTTTAAGGTACCACTTGTAGTCAAATTTTAAGATACCAATTGTAAAAAAAATCATGTTGATACCAATTGTAAAAAAAATCATGTTGATACCAATTGTAAAATAAACATTACAAATTTTGAATTTTTCAAATAGGCAATATATATTGATACCAATTGTAAATTTATAACAAATTTGAAATAGAAACATATTGATATCAATTGAAAAGCCATGCATAAGCTTTATTAAAATGTCAATTGAGATACCAATTGAAAATAAAGTTTTAACTTAAGCTTAGCATAAACTTTGTGCTTTAAATATGTAAACCAATTGTAAAGCAAGCACACGAAAATCATATATATGTATGAAAAGAGAATACCAAGATATTATGGAAATAATGAAGCATACATATATAGAAAATAAAATATGAGTATATACAAAATTATCAATTTAGATACCAATTGAAGAGATCCAATGATACCAATTGAAAATAATAATGTAAATCAAGTATATAACTCATAACCTACCACCCTTTATATGCACAAGGTAAAGAATTTTCTAATAAAGCTTACAAGGCATACTCGCCCAGCCATCCGCCCATTAATGGTGTAGGAAGGGTTTTCAAAAATAGGGTTTGAAAACATTTTATAGTGAAAACCACTACCCAATTGAAGAATAATAACTAGTTAAAATAATTTTTTAAAAAACTAGTTAAAGATCCTTCAAAAACATGAAATCAAATCATATGTTTTTCATGAATCATACCAATACACAAAATTCGACACTCAAAGTCCATGAAGCTCAAAAATAATCATGAAACAAAGTCATGAATAAACAAATAAAAGTGTGAGTGCACAAGAATCATGTAATTAGCATTTTTCATGAAAATAGTCAATAAAGCTCAAAACAAAAGTCATTTTATCAAAAAAATGAAAAATCATTTTTCATTTAAACATAACTTCTAGGTATGTGTATGAATTATCCAAAACTAACAATATGCATACATATCCCAAACATAAAAAGAGTCTATGATATAATTTGCATGAAGGCAAGAGACTCAAAAAGGGTTTACATATATATTTATTAGTTTGAATAAAAATGCATATACATGAAGCAAAAAACATGAAAATAGGCAAAACAAGTGTAAATGAGAGAATCATCAAAACTAGGCTATACATGTGCATATTGTGAGTACAAATGAACAATGAAGTGCAAACATATATGAATCAATTTGTTACTCACTACTTGTACACGTATATACACAAGTTTTGATAAAAACTACATTTAAACTAGTATTTACCACATGAAGCACAAAACATGAATATGCTAAAAAATATGATAAATGAACAAAGCATGTACACTAAATTAGGAGTTTAGAGATAGTTACCAAACCAAAGAACTATGCTCCAAACCTATAAAACATGGTGGTTGTCCCACCAAACTTCCTTGATAGCGGTGCATCAAATATGTGTCCATCAAGTCCATGTGTACCCACCATCAAGGCACCTTCCCTCTCACGTTTTGTGAGAGCCCTCACCTACATCAAATACAAAAGGTGGGGATTTTGGTACCCATTTTTTCTTGGGTCCTTGGGGGTTAGTCTTATAAGGGACCCAAACATTTTTCTTAGCAAAATTTAAAACATTTATCTTATCATAACAAAACTTTGCTAAATGGCCTTTGCGGCCACAATGTATACACTTGTACACCCTAGGATGCTTATGTGTGTGAGTGTGATCATGACGTGCAACATAAGCATATGCATGTTGATGATGTGCATGAATGTATGGAGTTTGTTTCTTTGAAAATAAGGACTCCAATCTAGAATGGTTAAATGCACATGAGCTCAAAGTGGAGCTCAAACAATCCATTTTATTTTCAAAATATTTATCTCATTTGTGGTGGCATGTAAAGCATGATGAGATAAAGAAACATTATTCTTATTTCTTTTAGAAACTTTTCTTTTTCATTTTCAAAAAATTTTCTTTTCAAAGAAGTGTTTTCATTAAAAGCAACTTCCTTTTGTTTTTCCACCAAAGCAATTTCATTTTTCAAAATAGTGTGTCCTTCACAAAGATTATTTAATTTAGACAATAAGGAAACATTCTCATTTTTCAAAATTTTATTTTCTTTTTCAATGCATGCAACCTTATTTCTAAATGAATCATTTTCTTTTAGCATGCAATCAAAATTCTTTTTCAAATTTTTATTATCTTTCTTAAGCATGTCATATTTTCCTAAGAGTTGTTGACAAAACATGCAAGCTCATCATATGACATTTTATCTTCATCTACCTCGGATTCGGTAGTTACCTCAAGGGGGTTATCCCTTGGACCATATAGCACAAGTTGGAGGTGTCACTTCCAACATCCGAGTCGCTCCCCGCATAGTATAGATCTTTTTCGCCAAGGGAGATGAGGGTGTTCCGTGCTACAAAAGCCGAATCAATATTAGAAACCCTAGATAAATAAACATCATTTAGGGTAGATCTTAAAGCATGTAGGGTTTTTGCATTAGCCTCAATATTTTTGCCATTAGAATAATATGAATATTTAGTGATGGCAAAATAAACATAAATGCCTAGGCTTTGAGGTACAAGGACATCTTCACCTTCCATATTTGGATGTTAAGAATGTCAAAGGTGGGTGGTGACATGAAGTCCATGGTGTGTGTACAAAAATAGTGCTTAGCCTAAAAATGAGGATCTTTAACTCTAGGTTGTAAGACCCAAATCAAGAGCACTTGGCTCTGATACCAATTGTAAAATCACCTAAAGGGGGGGTGAATAGGTGATGGCTAATCTAATGGTCACTAAATGCGGAATTAAAACTATTATGATGCAAACTAAACTTCTTACACTAAACACCAAGTTTAACACAAGAGTGTAGCCGAATTCCCCGTGAAGGGCTCTGGACTAACTCCTCAAGATTCCTCTAAATAAGAGTTGAGGTGCCGCGTTGGCTCTCTTGGTTGAAAACTAGTGTTAGCAAACAATCCCCAAGCATATACAATAAAGCACACAATGAATACCAAGCATATAAAGATAAATACAATAATAGTATGCAAGATATAAACAAGAGATAGAGAGAGAGTGAGCAATCACAAACACAAGGGATTTGTTTCGAGGTTCGAGCATACTTGCTCTACATCCCCGCCTTCGACACTACGAAGGATTTCCACTAGAATCGATCCCACCGGATCACTCCTCGGTGCCGCAACACCTACAAGGAGTTCCCACTAGAACTCTTGGACTCTCTAGTCCCGTACACACCGCAAGCCCACAAACTCGCCGAGGCCGCACCTCAAACAACAAGTTCGCACCCGAACTCGAAACACCGCGAACACACTTGTCCGCCTCCTCAAAGAACAAAGAAGAAGTCTTTGGTGATCACAACACTTTGATCACCTAAAAACAATCTCACAATAACACTCCTATAGGATGAATATGTCAATGGGTTGCTCAAGTGTTTGTGAGAAAAACAAGGATGGAAGTGGTGGAGGAAAACTCAAGAAAATCTCTTTTAACACTCTTGATAAAACTCCCCTTTTGATTGGAAGTATTAGCTCTCAATTTAGTGGAGAAAACTCTTTTAATGGAGTAGGAAAAACTGTTGTAAAAATCCACTTAAAATCTTATATTAAATAGCCCTCAAATGCCCCAATTTATAGAGCTAGAAAAACTAGCCGTTGGGAGCCAGATGGCCTGACGGTCGACCGCCCGGTCGATCGCCAACGGTCAGATTTCTGACCGTTGGGGCAGCGATCGACTGGCCCGGTCGACCGAACCTTTGGAACAGAGAGCAGACTCTCTGCCGGTCGACCGGCCCGGTCGACCGAGGCTTTCCAGAGAGCAAAGCTCTCTGGACGGTCGACCGGCCCTCCAGCCAGATACTGGCGTGCACGCTGTGCACGTCGCGCGGTCGACCGGCCCGGTCGACCGTTGAAGCCAGGTCAGGGATTTTAGGGAAAGAAAAACTTGGTCATTTTGGCTCAAATAAAATCCCATAAAATCATGAAAAATCTATAAAAATAGTTTTACCAATATTCTTTGATAAACAAACATGCTTGCACAAAATCAAGGCATGTTACAAATAATTTGGACTATTTTTGTAACTTGAAAATTTTGGCTTAAAACGAAAACTGTATTTTTCAAAAATTGATTTTTCCAAAACTTATTTTTTCAAACTTCTCCAAAATACAAAAACAAGATATTCAAACTCATTTAAAGCATAGAGTGTATGGATATGATCCACTACACAAACATAGTGAAATATCTATGTTTTTGACATTAAGCTCTAAATACGGTTTTGGTTAAAACATGTAAACTAGAATACCAAAATAAAACTAAACCGGTATTTTTCAAAAAGAAAACTCTTTTGTATTTTTCTAAAATAAAAATTCTTTTATGAAAACTCATCTAATCAAGAGTGTGTGTGCATATAGATATACTTGAGCAATCCACTGACTATTCTATCCTTTACATTTTATCTAAAAACAAAATCTTATAAAAAACAAACCTAGACACAAGTCTTCATCTTCTTGAAGTCTTCACTTGAAGTCTTCTCATCTTCTTGACTTGGTCCAAACTCGATCCAAACTCGATCACTAGCTCGTTGGATCAAACCGTGTAAGCTCCAAAATTTGACTTTAAATCCTTTGTTGAAGCTATACACCTACTAAGATCTTGATCATAAATCTGAAACTAAATAAACACAAGATCATTAGTACTATAACTACATGAGTTGATCATCATCAAAACTAGGGAATGGGCCTTTGGGCCAACACTGATGAGAAGGTCGTAGCGCAAGGTGACCTCCAACTTGTCGGATCAACCGTCGAATCACTCGTCGTCGAATTTGATCAAGATAAGTTCAAACAACTTCTCTCCTCGGGCTCCAAAGCGACTCACTCTCAAGTCTCTTTGGAGACTTCTTATAGAGAAGCCCATACGCTTTTTTACAAAGCAAGTGGCTCAAATTTTCTTGGGGTTCTAATAACCTCTCGTGCATTCAACATGGATTGTGATAATGTCTCTTAATAGACCTGCAAAGCCACTGTCTTGGCTCATGGCCAACATAAAGGTGGATGCCAAACTCCTTCCAAGGCCTAGCAAACTCAGTTTTTAAGGGGTTTGCATCAACTCCTGCGAGCCGAGAAGATTGCTGCCACGAAGACATCGAGCTCACCATCAACAAACAGAAATTCAAGACAATGCTATTGGTACTAAACGTGAAGCTTGCATTCAGCCCCGCGTTTCTGTGACAAAATGCGATGCTCGTATTAATGAGCTGCGCATTTCTATGCCAAATACGAAGCTCGCGTTCAGCCTCAAGCCGCACAAAACACGAAGCTCGCGTTCAGCCTCAAGCCGCGTCTCACTTCAGAAATGTGAGACCTGCATTTAGCCTAAGGCCACACCAGAATGTGACCTTCGCATCTTACTTCTAAAATGTGAAAGTCGCGTCCAGCCCTAAGTGACCAAGTTCAGTACTGAACTAGAAAGTCCTCACCCCCATGGGTTTGAGGCTAGTTCTTCAGATACTCCTGCAATGGATCTGAGGGACTACTTAGCGAGAAAGAAGAATGCTCTTCAAATCGCTTCTCAGTGCCATTGCGAGCAGCTCATCTCGGCGGTGCTCTCTGATTGTCACTGCAACTTTTAGATGACTGTGCTCTCAGTTTTTAGCCAATCGTCAAAGGTTTCAAACTCAAACTCCACAAGAGGTGACAATCGTACAAGAGGAAATCGTTCTCTGATGCTGAGTACCCAAAGGTAACTTCCAACATGGTGGGTCCAAGCACCACACCAAGCAAGTTGAAAGGGAAGCAACTTGCCCTTATTTCTGAGGAGTCGATACTGAACGTTCCTCAGGCTTGAAAGAAATACTGATCGAGCCTGAAAGAATCTATCGACACTCGGATCCAAACTAGAGCGATTGCCCTAATCAACTACAATTTGCTGGCTAGAGGATTGAAGCGGACGATGAGCACTCCGCCATCGCGAAGTCCCATTCATCTAATTCTTACATGGAGACAGAAGCTTTCGTATATATGGCTAATATTCCAGAAGAGATAGTCAGGAGATTTGAGGAGCAAGCTTGAGTGCAACAAGCACATCACGAGATGCTCCAAACCCAACAAAAGTCTATGAACATCTCAAGAAGAGGCTGCTCTTTTGCTTAAAAAATCAAAAAGGAAGACGAAGAGTCTAAAAACTAAAGCTTCTTCCTGCAAAAGCAAGGGTAAAAAGTAGGATGAAAACTCTTCCTCTGAATACTTTGATAGCAATGAGAACAACTTTGGATATGAAAATTCTGAGTCTTCTTCTTCTGAAGAATCAGAGAATTCAGAAGATAATCGTGCCAAGAGGATGAACGATCTCGAGAAATGCATGGAGGCTATCTCAAATTGAAGCAATCCTCAAGAAGTGGGGGGTGGTCATGCCATATCTGGCCGAGTAGGATTCAGCTCCATATCCTCCCAAGTTTAAGGCAACAACCTTACAAACCTTTAATGGTAAAGGTTCCCTGAACCAACAAATATACTACAAATCCCAAACAGCAAATGTAGTGTCAAAAGATGCCATTCTGACTCGTTTATTCATCGGCACCCTCAAGGGGTTGCCTTTGAATAGTTCATTAAGCTTCTTACCAGCTCTATCAAGAAATAAGTCGACCTTGAGAAGCTTTTCTTGGCGTGATTCTTCAAAGATGACACCGAAGTATTCGTGCCAACTCTCCTTACTGCAAATAAAAAGAAGTATAGTCAATCAAAGTATTTGTGGAGAGATTTCGGAGTATGGTGCTCAGATGTCCAAGTGGCATGACATAGTCTACACTGGTAGAGACTTACTTCCACAACCTACAAACCACACTGCTAACTCAAATAGGAGTAACTCAAAGTCGCACCTAAAAGCAACTAGTCTTACAAGATGAATGAGCAGAAGACATAGTTGCAAGAGTAAGCCAAGAAGATTACAAGAGCATTGATTGAGTTAGACCTGCACACAAAAATACAGAATTTCAGAACTTTAAGAATAGAATATGCAAGTACTCAATTCTACCACGATAGCAAGTGGCTATGCGGGTCGTAATCCACAAGGAGGGACTAGCGATGAAAGCTTCTTTAGTAAGTTCTCTTTTATGCTACTATTAATGGTTAAAATTCTTCTTTTAGTTCTTTAAAAGAAATGAAAAGGAGTTAAACTTAAGTTAGGAAGAAGTGGAAGATAGAGAAGGTGGAGAAAATGGAAGTGGATATGTACAAAGGACTTGAAAAGAAAGTGAAAGAGATTTGAAAGATTTTGGTGTTGGTAATTTACACTAAAAGTTAAAAGAAAGAAATTAAAAATAATTACTTACCTCATTTGACCAAAAGCTTACCTTGAATCTTTGGCGACGATGTTACCTTGAAGCGGAGGCAATCAGCGCATAGCCCATAAGAGTTGATTCTCGTCTCTTTCACATTACATCTTCAAGACAAAATAAGCATGAAATGATACAGATTGAGACTAAAATCCATCGTCATGAGCTATCGATAGTACTCGCAAAGGCAAGGCTCTTTTGATGATATAAGACTCACTTGGATAGTAATTGGAACAAGAAAGAGAGAACTAAAAAAGAAGAAGAAGAACACAAAAACAAGGTACATAAAAAAGGTAACTATAGATTCGATTTTATAACAATAAGAGAAAAGAAGAACAACTTACACAGGTGTCACTCTCAGCACAAGCTTCATTCTCATTCTCCTATGAAATTCTGATCTCCTCTAAATTACATAAATGAAAGCTGAAAATTACATAAAAAGAAAAACAAAAACCTACACTAAAAAGAATGAAAAACTGGCCTAAAATCTATCTCTGCTAGGTCGTTCTCCTTTTTGCCTTTGAGATTGCAGGTATTTATAGGAGAAATATAGAGAGTAGAGGAGTATGAAGATAAGGAAAGCTGGTTATTTCTGAATTTAAATCCTTCCCTTATCTCTAAACTTGATTTAATATGGATATTCAGTTCTGATCTGTAGCTTATTGGCGTATTGATTGCTAAATATAACTTATCAAATGATAGAATTAGAAATACTGATCAACTTAAGAGTTGTAACCCTTTAAGTTCTCTTTCTGGATCATCTTGGTAGCGAAAGTTATGATTCAAATACTAAAATATATCTAGCCGGAATCTGAGTCAGAATTGCTTCATCTCATCCGTTGATCTTCTCTCTATCTATTTATCCCTTTGGATTTGGACTTTATATTTGACGTTATCCTCGGTTGATCTTTAACTTTAACCATCTGATTCATCAAAAACTGAATTTAACCAACTAGATTTGGGATCCTCCTCCTCTAATCAAATAGATCTAGTTTAATCTGAATTTAACTGATATTTATTTGATTTTATCCTCTTTCTTCTCATGATTATCTTCTGCAAAATAGACATTTAAGACAAGAAATTTAGCAGATTTATTACATGATAAATGTGGAATGTAATAAAGAATAATGCAATAAATGTGTGCAATCACACTCTCACACCTATCTTTTGCTCGTCCTCGAGCAAAACAATAAAACAAAATTAAAGATTATTAGACCACTTTAGCAGGTCACGCGATTACAATGAGCTTGTACAACAAGCCGTTAAACCTCTAGGTTACCCTTAGAGGACGAGTTTTGTCTCGTGAGGGTTTTCAGTGGATTGCACCCACAAAATTCATAAAGAAAGAGAAAAATGTTAATATTTTGAAAACACATTTTGAAAGAAAAATATTTGAAATATTATTGTAAGATTTAAGTAATCTATAAGTTATACGAAAACTGAATTTTTCATTCCTAAACTTAGTCTCTATTCAAAAATTTGTAATCAACCAAAGTAAGGAGTCAAATTGTGCTTCTCATCTAGTCTATTACCTTACCATAAGTCATATACACCTTCGTGACCGTGAAGTTTTGACTAAGGGTCTTTAACTCTAACTCTTATGCCTTATTTATATATTTATATATATATATTTATTTTTGGTGATATTATTCCTTAGTTCTATTAGGCTTCTAATCTGCATATGTAACGAGCCTTTAATCGATAACTCCCAAACTAAACGGTCTTAGGGCACCGGGTGAGAAAATACCTCAAGGACTTAAGGACTCGAGCAAATAAGGCCACAAAACTAAGGATTTTATTATATTAACCGCTTTTAGGCGTGAATACTTATGTTTTATGAGGCACAAATACCCAGCTTAATCAAAGAATTTTTATAGATATATATATTTCTTTTTTTTCAAACTTATCTAATCATCTTTTGCATAAATACTAAGGCTTGCTTAGGCCAAAGCACCTAGCTAATTAATAATTAGATTTGTTTATTTTTCATAGATATACATATATATTTTTAATAAGGCATAAGAATCTTTGTTTTTGAACCCTAAGTGTATAAGTTTATAAAATGCGCATATTTCATCAAGGCAAAGATCAAGACTAAATTACTTTGACAAATTATCTTTCTAACCCTAAAATTCAAACAAATAATCTTATTTTGATCAAGTATAAGAAATCCTAATTATGATTATCCTATTCCTTAAAATTGACTTAATTTCTTACAAAAAATATGTCAAAATATTATTTCTATTTTTAAAAAGTTTTTAAAAGTTAAGAAAATGTTAAATTTTTTTAAATAAAAAGAAAAACCTAAGTTATGTTAGACCCTCCCCCATACGTATCTCATGCATTGTCCTTAATGTATGAATTAATGCATAGATGCATGAGAAAGAAGAAAGGGAAGGAAAATATTATCTTAAGGTGGTAGTTCCGGTGATGGTTTTATTGGTCCAAGAAATGCGGCCCAATCGAATTTTCGTGAAGTTCAGAGGAGCCCACCAGAAATCTCTCTAATATAACCCACTAAAA
Organism: Agave tequilana; assembly: GCA_038442645.1. Classification (NCBI taxonomy): domain Eukaryota; kingdom Viridiplantae; phylum Streptophyta; class Magnoliopsida; order Asparagales; family Asparagaceae; genus Agave; species Agave tequilana. The sequence goes on from JAVJIF010013811.1 coordinate 67,359, forward strand.
TGTTGTATACATGAATGATTTTTATTAAATATTTTACCCCATCTAATTTTCAAATTTCATAATTAATTTCGGAGTCTATTTTGTCAACCGCCTTGTCCCAAAATGGAGTGTGAAAAGATGGAATGATTGACTTGGACTTAGAAAGTACGGGAACTAATACCGACTCAGGAAAGTGACTTAAGTCCAGTAAAGGTTCAGGAGTCGAGATTGGTTTAGGAAGTGGGTCAAAATCAAGAAGTTAAAACTCAAGTCAACATTCATTTCCTCACAATAGAATCTGACTTAATATTGGTGATTCAAGTTCAAGAATGACAGGTGTGGGAATCAAAACTAACTCTAAAATATTACTCAAGTCGGGTAACAAAACAGGAGTCAATATTGATTCAGGAATTTGAACTGGATCACAAATTTGAGAATCTAGGTCACATTTCTCATTGAGTTCAATTTCATAAAAATGAGAACTTGCCAATTTGTCAATGGGACTTTCAAAAGTATGAAATTGATCAAGTTCAATATGATCATAAAACATTGGTGATTCAATTTCATGATGAATTGGCACAGGATCCAATGTTGACTCGGGAAAAAGATTGAAATTAGGTGAAGACACTGGAGTCATTATTGAAATAGGAAGTAGAATTGAATCACCAAGTTGAGGTTCAGGATCATATTCATTCTCAAGATCAATTTCAGGAAAGGGATAACATGCCAAACTATCAATGTCATTTTCAAAATTTAGAGTTTGGGTAAGTTCAAATGGTTATACTAAAATGGAATCTTGTTTTTCAAAACAACAAGATTCTTCGCTCTAACAGAATGGTTAGCGACATCAGAAATGGTCAAACTGTGAGAACGGAGAGTTTGGACCATCATATCTATGCCATGATTACGAACGATTTGAGCCTGAGTCATGGCTTCAAGCATTTTTTCATGGTCGATTGGTTCATCGTTTTGCTGCGATTGAACTTGAAAAGATAAAGTTTTGTTTTGGAATTCGTGATGAAATTGTGAGTCCGTCAGATTTTGTGATTGTTGCTTGGACTCACGCATACTCATTTTCAAGATTGATGGTTTTCTATTTTGAACTGGTGGAATTGATTATGAATCTTGAAAATATTGTGGACAAGGTGGATAAGGAAGACAAGTTGGTTAAAATTGGACTCGGGGAGGTGAATCCCCATTGACTCTGTGAAGAGTTGAAATTGAAAATTATGGTTATAAGATTGGGGGCATGGGTTATATTGATTCGGATAAGACCAATTTGGCACACTAGGTGGTTAAAGTTATGATATGCCAGGTTGGTAATATCCAAAAAAGAGGTTGGGGTGTAATATGGATTACCATTAAAATTGAAAAAATTGTTATTATAAGCCATATCACACAACAAAGAAAAACAAACAAATAAGCAAACAAATAAAAAGAAAAAAATCTAACCTAAGTTAGGGGAAACCTTAGACCTAGATGACTCCTAACTGATTAGACTGTCCACGGGGGTATATTGCTGAATCTGACCACAAGTTAATCGGCCAGGTAGGGGCAAGATTGGTGGGAGGTATCCGCGCAGAAGCGACGGGCCTAATTAAGCCAAACCACCAGCCTTCAAGGTTTCGACCCTCAATCCCCAACCTCAGTCACCGATTTGGCAAGAGTCAGATTCAAATCAACTTTCCCCTTAGGTCAGTCTCCTATTTGAGTTCGAGATGTCCCTAGGGCCAATGTCTACTTAATTTTTAATTAGGCTTAGGTTAGTGAGTGAGGAGATTATTTGTGGGGTAAGAGAGTGTAATGACTTCCCCACCTTATCTTGTTTATAGGACAAGCCCTTAAATCAATTTAGTGCAGTGTACAAGTATATAGAAAAAAGTAACACTCAAGCAATATTTCATATAAGAATGAACCTTATACTAAATGCTATGCACACAAACCTTGGCTCCAGCACTCATCAACAGTAAATAGAAAATGTAATGAAATAGAAATGTGCCTAAATGCAAAGTCTAAATCATTTTTAGCATTTACAATCAACTTTTACTGTTGTGTTAGAAATATATATACAATGAGTCAAATAAGTAGATAAATGCTACAAATATTAAACTATCCAATTCAACCAACCTGCAGAAAATACAGGTTAGTAGTTCACTCAGTTTGCCACAAGAATGTAGCAAATCTGAGGGCTTCTGGGCTCTACTTTCTTGAGCAGAGTTCAGGGTCACTTATATGTCTACTGCAGCAAAAAAATCCTTATTGTTAAATCTGTACACCAAAAACAAAGAAGAAAGTTAACTAAAAATGTAAATCTAAAAAGAGAATAACTTACCGTCCCTCCCCGACAACGGCGCCAAAATTTGATTGAGTTAGACCTACACACAAAAATACAGGATTTCAGAACTTTAAGAATAGAATGTGCAAGTACTCAATTCTACCGCGATAGCAAGTGACTATGCGGGTCGTGATCCACAAGGAGGGACTAGCGATAGAAGCTTCTTTAGTAAGTTCTCTTTTATGCTACCATTAATGGTTAAAATTCTTCTTTTAGTTCTTTAAAAGAAATGAAAATGAATTAAACTTAAGTTTGGAAGAAAGTGGAAGATAGAGAAGGTGGAGAAAATGAAAGTGGATATGTACAAAGAAGTTGAAAAAAAGTGAGAGATTTGGAAGATTTTGGTGTTGGTAATTTACACTAAAAGTTAAAAGAAAGAAATTAACAATAATTACTTACCTCCTTTGACTAAAAGCTTACCTTGAATCTTTGGCGACGATGTTACCTTGAAGTGGAGGCAATCAGCGCATAGCCCATAAGAGTTGATTCTCATCTCTTTCACATTACATCATCAAGATAAAACAAGCATGAAATGATACAGACTAAGACTAGAATCCATCGTCATGAGCTATCAGTGGCACTCGCAGAGGCAAGACTCTTTCAATGCTATAAGACTCACTTGGATAGCAATTGGAACAAGAAAGAGAGAAGTAGAAAAGAAGAAGAAGAACACAAAAATAAGGTATATAAAAAAAGGTAACTATAGATTCGATTTTATAACAATAAGAGAAAAGAAAAATAACTTACACCGGTGTCACTCTCAGAACAAGCTTCATTCTCATTCTCCTATGAAACTTTGATCTCCTCTGAATTACATAAATGAAAACTGAAAATTACATAAAAATAAAAATAAAAACCTACACTAAAAAGAATAAAAAACTGACCTAAAATCTATCTCTGCAGGTCATTCTCCCTTTTGCCTTTGAGATTGCAGGTATTTATAGGAGAAATGCAGAGGGTAGAGGAGTATGAAGATAAGAGAAGCTGGCTATTTCTGAATTTGAATCCTTCCCTTATCTCCAAACTTAATTTGATGTGGATATTCAGTTCTGATCTGTAGCTTATTGGCGTATTGATTGCTAAATATAACTTATTAAATGATAGAATTAGAAATACTGATCAACTTAATAGTTGTAACCCTTTAAGTTCTCTTTCTGGATCATCTTGAATCATCAGATTTGAGTTCTAGTAGTGAAAGTTATGATTCAAATACTAAAATGTATCCAACCAGAATCTGAGTTAGAATTCCTTCATCTCATCCGTTAATCTTCTCTCAATTCATTTATCCCTTTGGCTTGGACTCTGTATTTGACGTTATCCTCGGTTGATCTTTAGCTTTAACCACCTGATTGACCAAAACTGAATTTAACCAACTGGATTTGGGATCATCCTCCTCTAACTAAATAGATCTAGTTAAATCTGAATTTAATTGATATTTATTTGATTTTATCCTCTTTCTTTCCATGATTATCTTCTGCAAAACATTTAAGAAAAGGAATTTAGCAGATTTATTACATGATAAATGTGGAATGTAATAAAGAATAATGTAATAAATGCGTGCAATCAAGCATGTAGCATTGAATCTACTGGACAACGAGGTGATGCTGTCACGTTCAACAGTTACCTCTGAACATTCTAAATCATTCTATCGGTATAATGTCAAACACTGTCTGTGTTTGTTATCCGCATGGAATAAAAAATCACTGGAAGTACATCATGTACTATGAATGGAGTTCATTAATGCATTATTTTCACTACCATACTATGCTTTATATGAAGAAATATGAGATTTTTATTGCTTTTTTCTCTCCTTTTTCAGGTCCAACATTAACGGAGATGAAGGCCCAACAACAATGATTTTTTAAGGGAATTAAAGGATTAATTTAGAAGCCCACAAGAAAGAAGCCCAGATCTGGATTAATCCAGGCATATTCTCTACATTCTAGAAGATCCAGCGAGGCACAGGAGGGATAACAGAATGTCAGAAAAATTTGCTGGCGCAACGGCCAAGATTCTGCCGCGGAAACGCGGCTTTGGCCGCGGGTCCGCGGCAATCCTTTGGCTGTTGATCCGGCGTTTAATCCAACAGCTGTGATTGGAAGGCCTCGTCTCTTAAAGCCTATAAATAGACCCTTAGGGCTTCTGTAATCAGGGGAGGAAAGAAGAGCATTGTCTTTTTAGGGAAATTGTTGGGATTTTCTCTAGGTTTTCTTTAGTCTCTATTGTAATTTTCTTTCTCCTTCTAGAATCCAGAAAAGAGAGAGAGAGTGAGAAATCTTGTAATTGGAGCAGGTGACAACTCAATACAAGAATTGATCTTTCCTTCTTTCAATCTTTTCTTATTCTAGTACATTATTTTCTTCAAGCTTTTACCATTTTGTATTTGCTTTCTACAATGGATTGTTGCTTGATCTTTACTTCTATGTCTAGCTAAACATGACTAACTAACCTCTAACTTTACTAACTACTAACTCTTGGGTGATTGCTAACTCATGTGAATCATTGGAGGCTTTATTGTTAGTCTTGCAAATTTTCAAGTCTCTCTTATCCCAAATGAAGATGAGTTACTTTTAATTCTTAGCAAATGCTTGTTCCCCTTCCATATGATTCATGTGAGCCTCACTTAGAGCCTTGTCTTTAGAACAAGTGCCTTGATGGAACATGAAGATGGAGCACTTAACTATGCTAATGACTAATAGTACAAGTTTCTTATTTCATGCTAGCTTAAGTATAGCTTTGATGGACTAATGAATCTTGCATTTTCTTTCTTAGCATATCTTGGAGTGACTATCCTTGTTCCATTACTGAAAATCTATCTCGGGAGCCAATGAATCAATGAGGCAACTAGTCAAGCCGAGAAGATAACACATCCTCTACATGGGACAATACATTGACTAAACAAGCAAGATAAATCTTTGCCGATGAATCAATATGAGGCATGCATCACCCTATGAGATTAGTAAGTTAATAAATTAGAGTATTAGTTAGTCATGGTTTCTCTTCCTATAGTACTTCAAAGTTTCTTTTCTTAAAACGTTCTCTTTTCAAAATATATCCATTTTCATTTCATTTTTCTTTCCATCCTTTTCCTTTTTCTTCTACAAAATCCACAAAGAATTTTCTTTTACTTTCTCCGTCAATTTGTTTTTCTTAAAACAAAGAAGAACCTTCATTTTTCTTCTTGAAAAATCTCAAAAACCGTGAATGCTTCTACTGCTAACTCTCCTGTGGAATCGACCCGTCATAGCTTGTGCTACGAATGGTGATTCAGAAGGAGTATAGTAAACCTACAAATACATTTGGAGTTTTTTGAACATCAACACACGAACATCAAAGGTTTACTCTAAACCCTCTCTCTGAATACGATTAAAACTCCCATTCCGAACAAATTTTTGGCGCCGTTGCCGCGGAGGGTAACAGTTTTTATTTGAGTTTTTAAAACTAAAACGAAAATTTCTTCTCTGTTGCAGGTTACAGGTTAGGGAAACAGAAAACAAAGACTTGCAGTAACATATAAGTGGTCTTGGGCCTTTGCTCTAGAAAGTAGAGACCAAGTACCCTCTGAATTGCCGCGTTTTCTCGGCTTTGGCCGCGGAACCGCGGCAAAGAAGAGTTCACTACTGACTGGTTTTATGCAGAGCTGCTTGCATTGCAAAAACATAGCTTGCTGCAAATTTTATTTCTTGTATGCTGTCACTAGGAGCCTGCTAATAAATCAACAGTAAAACATGTATTGAAAATTTTAAAAAATTGATTAGACGTTTGCATTTTAGGCACGTGTCTTTTCAATTCATTTACTTTACTGTTCAAGAGTGCTGGAGCAAGGTACGTTCGCATTGCATTTAGAATAAGACTCATCTCTTGGTTGATTTACATCGCTTTGAGTGAATCTTATTTGCATATATTGTACACCTGCACAAATTGATCTTAAGGGCATCACCTAATAACAAGATAAGGTGGGGATTTAATCACCCTTCCTTGACCCAAAAATCATAATCCAAGCACTCACAATCCCAAGCTCTTTAATAAAAATTGATAGACGTTGGCCCCCAGGGACATCCGGATTCATTAAGAGATCAGCTGAAGTTGAAAATTATTTTTGATTCATACTCCAGTCAAATCAGTGTCTAAGGTTGGGGATTAAGAGGTTACGCCTCGAAGATACCGTGATTTGGTGTAATTAAGGCCCGTTGCTTACGCACGGATACCTCCTACCGTATTTTGCCCCTACCTGGCTGATTAACTGTGGTCGGACTCGAGCAATAACCTTCTTCGGTTCATCGAACAGTTAGGAGTCGTCTAGGTCCAGGTATCCTAGATAGCTTGTGATTGTTTTTTCTTTTTTCTTGTTTCTTATTTTCCTTTTTCCGCTTGCTTGATCGGTGAACGTTGTCTGTGATTGTGCATGCAAGAGTGGTACCGGGATCCAATTTCAGCAAGACTTGTTAGGATTTCTACACTTGCACAAACACCACTTCCTGATACAATCCCAATCATGGCTAACAATACTTCTCTCCAAGACAAGTTCTACCCTGTTCGCACTTCACTTCCTTCATGCATTCTTTTACCTGAGGCAAATGGAAATAATTTTGAGCTTAAACCGCAATTCATAAATACACTCCCTAGGTTTCATGGCTTAGAATCTGAGGACGCATTTTTTTCATTCGTGAGTTTGAAGAAGTATGTTTGATGATGAGAATTTCCCAACTAGGGGAAGACGCTGTTAGATTAAGGTTCATACCCTTCGTGCTTAAGGATATAGCCAAGAGATGGCTATATAATCTGCCCGCCAGTTCTATCTCTTCATGGGATGATTTTGTCAAAGTCTTTCTTAAGAAATTCTATCCCATTCATAAAACAGCCCTCATCAGAAAAAACATAATGTAGTTTAAGCAGGAATCTAGTGAACTATTTTGGTAGTATTTTGAACGGTTTAAAGATTTACTAGCCCAATGTCCTCATCACGGCATGGAGAAGTGGCGGCAGTGCCAAATTCTCTATGACGGTCTAGACTACCAAACCATGACACTCCTTGAGACCATGTGCCAAGGGGAATTTTTGAAAAAAGATGAGAACCAGGGTTGGGACCTCTTTGAAGCTTTAGCAGAAAAAACCATTCAGTGGGAGTCTTGCCCAGAGAAAACCAATCCCACCACTTCCAGAACTGGTATGCATTCGATTGAATCCTCTATAGCTGCTGAGGCGATGATAACACAATTGATGAAAAGGCTAGAACTGCTTGAAGCTAGGGAACCAAATGCTCTGAATCAGGTTAACCCACCACCTGTGATCAACCCGGGTTGTACCTACTGCCATGCTCTTAATCACCTGTTTGAAGAGTGTCCTGTCTACCAAGCTCAAATGTACCCTGAAAATATGAATGCAGTATACACCAGACCCAACTACAATCCATACTCCAAAACATACAACCCAGGATGGAGGAACCATCCAAATTTCTCATGGTGTCAGTCTGGTCATAAGCCGCCAAGGCAACCATTCTCACACCAATATCTTGCTCAGTCTTATCAACCCAGTTTCCACCAGAGTCCACCAAATTTCCAATCAAGCTTCCAGCCCACATATCAGCAACAACAAACACAAAATCATCCAGATAAAAAATTGTCAGATTTGAAAATAATGATTGAAACCTTATTCAAAACTCAGGCCTCAATGATGAACACCCACAATCAGGCTATCAATAGGTTAGAGGTTTAGATAGGTCAACTGACTAACTCTTTGAATGAAAGACAAAAGGGAACACTACCAAGTTAGCCATTGCCCAATCCTAAAAACCCCTTCCCTATTCATGAAGCTGAAGACATAGGTCCAAGTCAATGCAATACTGTTCTTATTTTGAGATCTGAAAAGCAGATAGATAATTAGGTTTCTTATCAGCCTAATAAATCAGTATCTATATCAACACCTCCTGTTCTGGTACAACCAACTCAAAATAGTCCATCCTCAAGTTCACAACCGTCAACTTCCAAATCCAATGACAAAGACAAGGCAAATAAGCAACCATACAAGCCTATTGTACCATTCCCTAATAGGCTAGCAAACCAAAAGACTAATGCTCAAATGGAGAAGATTAGGAAATGTTTAATCAGGTCCAGATCATTGTACCCCTTCTTGATGCCATACAACAAGTCCCCTCATATGCTAAGTTCTTAAAAGATATGTGCACCAAGAAAAGGAAAGCAAATGTCCCAAAGAAGGTCTTCCTCGCTTCAAACATAAGTGAGTTGCTAACTGGGCCAATTCCTGCGAAATATAAAGACCTAGGGAGTCCAACCATTTCCTGTATTATAGGACAGACCACGATAAACAGGGCGTTACTTGATCTAGGAGCCAGCATCAATCTTCTTCCTTTCTCTGTGTATCAGCAACTTAGGTTGGGCGACCTCCGTCTAACCAGCGTTACTATACAGCTGGCTGATCGATCTGTAAAGATTCCCAAGGGGAGATTACAGATGTTCTAATAAGGGTAGGGGAATTCATTTACCCCGTAGACTTTATTGTTCTAGAGACGCAACCCGTACACAATCCCAAAGCTCAGATACCTGTCATTCTAGGACGACCCTTCCTAGCCACTGCAAACGCAATCATCAACTGTAGGAATGGATCAATGCGTCTAACTTTTGGAGATATGGCAAAAGAGGTGAATGTTTTTCACCTGGGAAAATAACCTCGAGATTTGGATAATGAGTCATTTGAAGTGAACTTGATCGAGGGATTAACAAGTGAACATGACATGGAGATTGAATATGAGTCTGACAGAGAATTTGAATTGGAGTCTGATGAATTCAACCTTGATCAGATCATTGAGTCCACTGTGGAATGGTCCACAAATGCCACCCCTATCCTTTCCTTGCACAAAGAACAATCATTGATAGATCCTGTCCCTTCTTCTGAGCTTAAGGTCTTCCCAACCATCTCAAGTACCAATACTTGGATGAGAAAGAAGCTTTTCCCGTGATAATTGCGTCCCATCTTACTAAATAACAAGAAGAGGTTCTCCTTACGGTGTTAAGAGAGAATCGAGAAGCCATTGGTTAGACCATGGCTAATATAAAAGGGATTGGTCCATCCATTGTGCAACACCGGATTCATTTGACGGAGGATGCAAAACCAAAACGTGACCCACAACGTAGACTGAACCCAATCATGCAGGAGGCTATTAGAGCTGAGATTTTGAAGCTATTAGACAATGAAATTATCTATCCCATATCCGATAACCAATGGGTAAGTCCAGTCCACGCTGTGCTAAAGAAAGCAGGGTTTACCGTGGTAGAAAATGATAAGAAAGAATTGATACAAACTCGACTTCCTACAAAGATTCGAGTCTGCATTGATTACTGAAAATTAAATACTGCCACATGTGAAGATCACACTGCCACATGTAAAGATCACTTTCCCCTTTCGTTTATAGACCAAATGCTCGAGAGACTAGCTGGACATGAGTACTACTGTTTCCTGGATGGATATTCAGGATATAATCAAGTCCCTATCGCTCCCGAGGATCAAGACAAAACTACCTTCACCTGTCCCTTTGGAACATTTGCATACCAAAGAATGCCCTTCGGCCTATGCAATGCTCCCGCAACATTTCAACTTTGCATGCTTAGTCTTTTTTCTGACATGGTGAAAAGATTTTTGGAGATTTTCATGGATGATTTCTCTATTTATGGTGATTCTTTTGAACAATGCTTGCACCATCTTAAGCTGGTTTTTACAACGATGCATGGAGAAAAACTTGACACTCAACTGGGAGAAGTGTCACTTTATGGTCCAGCAAGGAATAGTCCTAGGGCACGAAGTTTCAAACAAAGGAATTGAGGTTGATAAATCTAAAGTGGAAGTACTAACAAAGCTCCCTGAGCCAAAATGCTTAAAAGACATTAGATCATTTATAGGGCACGCCAGTTTCTATAGAAGATTCATTCAGGGGTTTAGCAAAATTGCTAGGCCTTTGACAAATCTCTTAGGAAAAGATGTGCCCTTCAAATTTGATGAAGAATGTTTACAAGCTTGGGAGGAGCTTAAGCACAGACTTGTCTCGGCACCGATAATTTTAACACCAGATTGGACTAGACCTTTTGAAATCATGTGTGATGCCTTCGATTATGCTATAGGCGCTGTTCTAGGACAGCTATTGATAACAGGCAACACGTGATTTACTATGCTAGTAGGACGCTTAATGAAGCCCAACTAAATTACACAACTACTGAAAAGGAATTTTTAGCTGTTGTGTTTGCATTGGAGAAATTCCGTCAATACCTACAAGGATCTAGGACAACGATTTTTATTGATCACTCCGCCCTTAGATACTTGATGCAAAAGAAGGACGCAAAGGCTAGACTGATTCGATGGATACTTCTTTTCTAAAAGTTTGATTTGGAAATTAAAGACAAAAAGGGTGTTGAGAATTGAAATACACCTAGAGGGGGGGTGAATAGGTGTAATTGCTAATCTAATGCTCTTTTTAAATTTTACTTAAGTGAGTGATGCAACGATCTCTCAAAACACGACTAAGAGCCGAATACCCCTTGCGAGGTTCTGAACTCCTTCCTCCCAATTCCCCTTAAATGGGTTAGAGGTGCGCAATGCAACCGTGTTGTATTGAGGTGTGATCGAACAATTCCAAGTATGAAATGCGATGATGAAATGCACACAAGTAATATAGCAAGAAATATTGAAAGCAAGTAAAATAAACAAGTAAGGATATCACAAATAAAAGTTAGTTCACAAGCAATAGATTGGAAGTAATTTAAAGCAAGAAATTAAGCAAGAAGAACGCCAAGCCAATCGCAAACAAAGTGATTTGTTTCGAGGTTCGAGCCCGTAGCTCTAGTCCCCGCCTTCACCTCCGTGAAGGGTTTCCACTATCCCCTTAGGATCCCGTACAAGTTAGGCCTCCAAAGACCTCAAGCCCGTAGCTTCACCTTACAAAGAAATTCCCCTTAGGAACTTGTCTCCACAAGAACAAAGGATTACAAATTGGTGATCTCAACTAGACCACAACACTCTTTCTCTTTTACAAACACTCTCACACTTTTACAACTTCACCTATAGAAAGAATATGAAATTTTTGGCTCTATGAAGTGTATGTGAGAAAAGCTTCAGTTGTAGAGTGATATTAAGAATCAAACAACAACTGAAAATCAAACTTAAAAGAATGGAAATGAAAGCTTTAAACTATTTTTCTCTTTCTCTTGAAAAACTATGAAAACTTGTATTTTTCTTGGTTGAAAACTAAGGCCTATTTCCCACTATTTATAGGGAGAGAATAGGTTAAAAACTCTGATTTTTTCAGCTAATATCACCTGCAAAAGCACCCCAACAACCCTCTAAAAAGTCTGTTAAAACAGAAAATAAAACAGTTTTTCAGAACAGCCCAAAGAGGAAAGAGCCGTTGGAGGTGTTGCAGGCCTACCGGTCGACTGCCGGTCGACCGGGACCCTGCTGGCAAAAGAGCCGTTATGGCTCCGGTCGACTGCCGGTCGACCGATCTCAAGAAAGGAAACACAGTTTCCTTCTACCGGTCGACCGACCCAGTCGACCGGAAGGATACAGAGAGCAAACGTCTAATTTCGGTCGACCGGTCTGTTGGTCCGGTCGACCGACAGACATGCACAACTTGTGCATGTCCGGACACAGCAGCCGGTCGACTGGGCCGGTCGACCGGTCTGCCTGGAAAACTGTTTTTCTGGGCAGATTTTAAGATAGAAAATTTTGTATAAAATCTTTAAAAATCTGAAGCTAAGTTTTATGCTGAAAATAGTTTATATACATGTATTTAAACAAGTTTTTGAAGATGTAAAGCTTTGGGTACATGTATGTATAAACTAAGGCATAAACCTAGAAATAAATATTTTGAAAACATAGAAACATATAAAATAAATGTGTGTGCAAATCCTAGAGCCAAATTTCACATATTCTATCTTTACAAAACTAAACTTACAAACTACAATGGTCTTCAAGACTTCAACTTGAGCTATCTTCTCTTGATATTCAATATTGCACTTTGAGCCCAATTTGACTTGTCTTGAGTCCAATGTACCTTCCTTTAGGGAAGAATCCATCTCTTTAATATATATAAACCTGAAACACACTTAAACAACAATTTATATTAGTACCAATAACTAATATGTTTTGTAATCATCAAAATACACTAAACATGGGTTGATTGTAACCTTGGGCCAACAATCTCCCCCTTTTTGATGATGACAAAACATATGAGTTATTAAACAAATAAAAGAAGAAAGAGCTTGGAAAGCTCCCCCTTAAACAATGCTATGTATTTAACATGAATATGAACATTATGTAAACATACATAAAGCATTGAAAAATATCATCACCAAAAAAAAAAAAAAAAAAAACTATCATAAGGAATAAAAAAAAAAAAAAAAAAAAACAAACAACATATATTTCCTCCACATATTTTTCCCAAACTTATATTTCTCCCCCTTTTTGTCATACATCAAAAAGGGTTAAAAAAAAATTTAAGACAAAACAAAACAAACATATTAGAAACCAAAACAAAACAAACAAGATATTTTAAGTATCAATTTTACATACATTCAATTCACCACAAATAAATGAAAATCTTGCATAATCCAAAGGTTTTGTGAAAATATCCGCAAGTTGAAAATCGGTAGAAACAAAATCAATATCTATGTCACCTTTTTCAAAGTGATCTCTAAGAAAGTGATATCTAATGTCTATATGTTTGGTTTTACTATGTTGATTAGCATTTTTGGTCATGTGAATAGCACTAGTATTATCACAATAAATCTTAACATGATCAAAATGTAAATCAAAATCGAGAAGAGTATGTTTCATCCAGAGTACTTGTGCACAACAAGCTCCGGCTGCTACATACTCCGCCTCGGCGGTTGAAAGGGCTACACTATTTTGCTTTTTGGAAGACCAAGACACAAGACAATTGCCCAAGAATTGGCAAGTGCCACTTGTGCTCTTCCTATCTACCCTACAACCGGCATAGTCGGCATCCGAATAACTAGTCATGGTAAATTGGTTAGTTTTCGGATACCACAAACCTAAATCAATTGTGCCCTTAAGATACCTAATTATGCGTTTTACCGCTATTAAGTGTGATTCCTTAGGACATGATTGAAAACGTGCACATAAACATACGGAAAACATTATATCCGGCCTACTAGCCGTAAGATAGAGTAAACTACCAATCATGCTACGAAATAATTTGATGTCTACTTCCTTACCTTGTTCGTCCTTGTCAAGTTTCGTAGTGGTTGCCATGGGAGTCTTTGCTACTTTGGATCCTTCAAGCCCGAACCTCTTGATGAGTTCTTTGGTGTACTTGGCTTGGTTGATGAATGTCCCATCACTACGTTGCTTGATTTGAAGTCCAAGGAAGAAGTTGAGCTCCCCCATCATAGACATCTCAAATTCCTTTTCATGCATGATTCAAAATTCTTGCAAAGTGAAACATTAGTAGATCCAAAAATAATGTCATCAACATAAATTTGAACTATGAGGATATCTTGATCTATATGTTTGGTAAATAATGTTTTATCAACTTTTCCTTTCTTAAAATCATTTGAAATCAAAAATGAAGACAATCTTTCATACCAAGCCCTAGGGGCTTGTTTTAAACCATAAAGTGCTTTATCTAATTTATAAACATAATTAGGGTGTGTAGGATCAACAAACCCGGGGGTTGTTCAACATACACCTCCTCATCAATATAACCATTAAGAAAGGCACTCTTTACATCCATTTGAAATAACTTAAAATCTTTAAATGAGGCATATGCTAAGGTCATCCGTATGGCTTCGAGCCGTGCTACGGGTGCAAAGGTTTCTTCAAAATCGATCCCTTCGATTTGAGTGTAACCTTGGGCAACTAATCTAGCCTTGTTTCTAACTACATTACCCGATTCATCCAACTTGTTCTTAAAGATCCATTTAGTGCCAATAGTTGGTCTATCTTGGGGCCTAGGAACAAGGTGCCAAACTTGGTTGCGCTCAAATTGATTGAGCTCCTCTTGCATGGCAAGCAACCAATATGAATCGGCCTCGGCCTCGAGGACATTTTTAGGTTCTATGTGTGAAATAAAAGCAAAATTACCACAAAAATCTTGAATCTTAGAGCGAGTGGTTACCCCTTTTGATACTTCACCTATGACGAGGTCCTTGGGATGATGAGGGTTGAATCTCCAATCCTTTGGTAGTGGTTGAGAGTGCTCCTTTTCATTTGCTCGATGTTCATTTCCTTGAGCCTCTTCCACTTTGGCTTCACTTCCATCACCATCCTTTGGCTTGTCTCCCATGGTAGAAGCATCCTCCAAGGTCACTTTCTCCAAACCTTCATCTAAAGCATCAATTTCTACACAATTCTTAACAAACTTGTTAGATTCCTCAAATTTAACATGAATAGATTCCTCAATAGTCAAAGTTGACCTATTGAAGACTCTATAAGCCTTACTAGTATTTGAGTAACCTACAAAAATAGCCTCATATGATCTAGCATCAAATTTTCCCAAATTAATATTTGTATTTAAAACAAAACATTTGCAACCAAACACTTTGAAATAAGAAACATTAGGTTTTCTAGAAAAATACATCTCATAAGAAGTCTTAGTAGTATTTTTACATAGGAAAACACGATTTGCAATGTAACATGAAGTATGAACGGCCTCGGCCCACAAATAATGTGGTAGACCATATTCATTTAACATTGTCCTAGCCATCTCTTGTAAAGTACGATTTTTCCGCTCAACTACTCCATTTTGTTGTGGAGTTCTAGGACAAGAAAGTTCATGTTTTATTCCATGTTCCTCACAAAAAGTGGTAAAGGGAAGGTTAATGAACTCACCTCCTCTATCACTTCTTATTTTAATTATTGAGGAGCCATTTTCCTTTTCAACTCTTTTCTTAAAGGCTTGAAAATGTGAAAAGGTTTGACTTTTATGTTCAAGAAAATAAACCCAAGTAAAACGCGAAAAATCATCTACTAAAACATAAGCAAATCTACTCCCACTTAAACTTTTGGTTTGAGTTGGGCCAAATAAATCCATGTGGATTAGCTCTAATGGACGTGATGACATGATATCCTTAATTGATTTGAATGAGGACTTAGTTTGTTTCCCAAATTGACATGCGTCACAAACTCGGTCCTTTTCAAAGTTCAATGAAGGAATACCCTTCACCATTTCCTTAGAGTTAAGCCTAGAAATATGGTCAAATGAAACGTGGCCTAATCTCCTATGCCACAACCAAGAGTCGTCATCGAGGGCTTTTAAACAAGTAATATTACAAGACATATTTAACATATCAATCATGTAAACATTGCTTTCACGAAAACCGGAAAATACACAAACATTAGAAGTTCTATCAATCACTTTGCATGAAACATTATCAAAAACAACATCAAAACCTTTATCACAAAGTTGACTAACACTCAAGAGATTATGCTTGAGGCCATCAACTAAAACTACATTTTCAATTAAAGGAGAGGTGCCAAGTTTTACATTACCAATACCGATGATTTTACCCTTGGCGTCATCTCCGAAGGTGACGGTGCCACCTTCATGATATCTTGATAGGGTTGCAAAGTTGTTGATGTCCCAAGTCATGTGCCTTGAGCAACCGCTATCAAGATACCATAAACCTCTACGTCTTTGAGCTTTGGAAAGTACCTACATCATTTAAAACAATAGTTGACTTTGGTACCCAAACTTTCTTGGGTCCTTGAAAGTTAGTGTTACGAACCCAAACATTATGGTGTGATGCACTTAGTCTATCATAACAAAAATTAGCTAAGTGTCCTTTCCGTCCACAATGTGAACATGAATACACTTTTCTATACATGAATGCATGGTGTGTATGTGAAGTGTGAGCATGCTTTGGGGGTTTACCATGATGCATAGGTTGTGTAGCATGTACATGAGTATGAGCATGAGCATGATGAATATTTCTCTTAGGAGCTTGTTTCTTAGGAAACATATTCTCCATCTTCTTCTTATCAAATTCACTACACTTTTTCAAAACAACATCTAATGAGTCTAATCTTTCCTTAAGCATGGCAATCTCATTAGAGTCTACAAATGGGGTCTTTCCTTTACAAGCAATCTTATATTTTTCAAAATCATTTTTAGTGGAAACTAAAGAAGAATGTAAATCATTATTTTCTTTAGAAAGATTTACAATTTGAATATTAAGAGATTCATTATCCTTTTTCATTTTTAAATATTTCTTCTTTAAGAAATCATAATTACTAGAAAGTTCCATAAAAGCTTCTCCTAGCTCATCCATGGATAAATCTTCATCAAAAGGAGTTGAGGGGGTTACCTTGCTTGTGCTCTCATTTGCCATGAAGCACATATTGGCGGTGTCGATCTCCTCCTCGGATTCACTTTCGTCATCCCATGTTGCTTTCATAGCCTTCTTCTTGTATGGCTTCTTGGATGAAGATGGCTTCACTTGTTCCGGACACTCCGCTACTATGTGTCCCGGCTTTTGGCAATTAAAGCAAATGATCTTCCTTTCTTCCTTGCCTCCTTGCCATCTCCTCCTTCCTTGGTACTTTGCCTTGTTGTACATCCTCCGGACATTTTTGACTAGAAGTGAGAGCTCCTCGTCATCTTCTTCTTCGTCATCTTCGTCGGAGTAGGTAGCATGACTTTTGAAGGCAATGGTCTTCTTTTTGGTAGGTGCCATGTCCTCCCTTGCCTTTCTCTCCATCTCATGGGTCTTCAAGTTCCCAATGAGTCCAATGAGCTCAATCTCATCTTTGTCATTGAGTTCCTTCAATGTTGTAGCTTTCACTTCCCATGATGGAGGAAGAGCCCGGATGATCTTTCTCACCCTTTGATCATTGTTGATTTCTTCACCTAGAGAAGCAAGACCATTAGTAATCTTTGTAAACTTAGTAACCATATCATCTATGGTTTCATTCTCTTGCATGCTAAAATTTTCATATTGGGACCGAAGAAGGTCTATCTTGGCCCTCTTCACTTGTGATGTCCCCTCATGTGTTACTAGCAAATGGGTCCAAATCTCATAGGCGGATTTGCAATGGATGACTCTAGCTATGTCATCATCATTGAGGGCTTGTAGGAGTGCATAATGTGCCCTAGCATTGGCATCAAACTCCTTGGTCTCAATTTCGGACCAAGTAGATTCATCACCGGGGGTACACTAAATTGTTTAGTCACGGCCTTTGCAACTCGACTACCTAGAGATTGCAAGAAAACGGTCATCTTAACCTTCCATATGGGAAAGTTAAGTCCATCAAACTTAGGGGTGTCTTAATACCATCGGCCATGTTTACTATGTGGAAATGAATGAAGTGATTAGCAATATAAGGATCTCTCTAAGGTTGTTAAGCCAAATCCTAGAGTCCAAGCTCTGATACCAATTGAAATACACCTAGAGGGGGGGTGAATAGGTGTAATTGCTAATCTAATGCTCTTTTTAAATTTTACTTAAGTGAGTGATGCAACGATCTCTCAAAACACGACTAAGAGCCGAATACCCCTTGCGAGGTTCTGAACTCCTTCCTCCCAATTCCCCTTAAATGGGTTAGAGGTGCGCAATGCAACCGTGTTGTATTGAGGTGTGATCGAACAATTCCAAGTATGAAATGCGATGATGAAATGCACACAAGTAATATAGCAAGAAATATTGAAAGCAAGTAAAATAAACAAGTAAGGATATCACAAATAAAAGTTAGTTCACAAGCAATAGATTGGAAGTAATTTAAAGCAAGAAATTAAGCAAGAAGAACGCCAAGCCAATCGCAAACAAAGTGATTTGTTTCGAGGTTCGAGCCCGTAGCTCTAGTCCCCGCCTTCACCTCCGTGAAGGGTTTCCACTATCCCCTTAGGATCCCGTACAAGTTAGGCCTCCAAAGACCTCAAGCCCGTAGCTTCACCTTACAAAGAAATTCCCCTTAGGAACTTGTCTCCACAAGAACAAAGGATTACAAATTGGTGATCTCAACTAGACCACAACACTCTTTCTCTTTTACAAACACTCTCACACTTTTACAACTTCACCTATAGAAAGAATATGAAATTTTTGGCTCTATGAAGTGTATGTGAGAAAAGCTTCAGTTGTAGAGTGATATTAAGAATCAAACAACAACTGAAAATCAAACTTAAAAGAATGGAAATGAAAGCTTTAAACTATTTTTCTCTTTCTCTTGAAAAACTATGAAAACTTGTATTTTTCTTGGTTGAAAACTAAGGCCTATTTCCCACTATTTATAGGGAGAGAATAGGTTAAAAACTCTGATTTTTCCAGCTAATATCACCTGCAAAAGCACCCCAACAACCCTCTAAAAAGTCTGTTAAAACAGAAAATAAAACAGTTTTTCAGAACAGCCCAAAGAGGAAAGAGCCGTTGGAGGTGTTGCAGGCCTACCGGTCGACTGCCGGTCGACCGGGACCCTGCTGGCAAAAGAGCCGTTATGGCTCCGGTCGACTGCCGGTCGACCGATCTCAAGAAAGGAAACACAGTTTCCTTCTACCGGTCGACCGACCCAGTCGACCGGAAGGATACAGAGAGCAAACGTCTAATTTCGGTCGACCGGTCTGTTGGTCCGGTCGACCGACAGACATGCACAACTTGTGCATGTCCGGACACAGCAGCCGGTCGACTGGGCCGGTCGACCGGTCTGCCTGGAAAACTGTTTTTCTGGGCAGATTTTAAGATAGAAAATTTTGTATAAAATCTTTAAAAATCTGAAGCTAAGTTTTATGCTGAAAATAGTTTATATACATGTATTTAAACAAGTTTTTGAAGATGTAAAGCTTTGGGTACATGTATGTATAAACTAAGGCATAAACCTAGAAATAAATATTTTGAAAACATAGAAACATATAAAACAAATGTGTGTGCAAATCCTAGAGCCAAATTTCACATATTCTATCTTTACAAAACTAAACTTACAAACTACAATGGTCTTCAAGACTTCAACTTGAGCTATCTTCTCTTGATATTCAATATTGCACTTTGAGCCAATTTGACTTGTCTTGAGTCCAATGTACCTTCCTTTAGGGAAGAATCCATCTCTTTAATATATATAAACCTGAAACACACTTAAACAACAATTTATATTAGTACCAATAACTAATATGTTTTGTAATCATCAAAATACACTAAACATGGGTTGATTGTAACCTTGGGCCAACAAGAATATGGTAGCAGATCACCTTTCGCGAATTCCCAATGCACCAACGGAGACAATCCCAATCAATGACAATTTTCCTGACGAACACATTTTCACAATGTGTAAAGAGCCCTGGTATACTGATATAGCAAACTACCTTGCAACTGGGCGAACTCCTTCCGATTGGTCAGGTCAGGACAAATACCGCTTTAGGAGTCAAATACGGTTTTTCTTCTGGGATGAACCGTATTTATTCAAATATTATCCTGACCAGATAATTAGAAGGTGTCTTACTGAGGATGAACATCATAGTTTTTTGACATTCTGTCACAAATTAGCTTGCAGTGGACATTTTGGTCCACGAAAGACTACTGAAAAAGTCCTTCAAAGTAGATTCTACTGGCCCACTCTCTTTAAAGACGCCTATACTTTCTGCAAGCTCTGCGCCAAATGTCAAATGACGGGTCGAATCACACGTAGAGACATGATGCCCCTTACACCTATCTTGGAAGTAGAAATTTTTGATTTGTGGGGCATTGATTTCATGAGACCCTTCCCTCTATCTTATGGCAACCAATATATTTTGGTGGCTGTAGACTACGTTTCTAAGTGGGCTGAAGCCATTCCAATTAGGACAAATGACAACCAAGTTGTCATCAAGTTTTTACGTGAAAACATCATTTCACGCTTCGGAGCCCCCCGTGCGATAATTAGTGATAACGAGAGTCATTTCTGCAACCGGGCTTTTAAAGCCCTAATGTGAAAATACTCTATCTCTCATAAATTATCCACGGCCTATCATCCTCAGACGAACGGGCAAGTGGAAGTCACCAACAGACAAATTAAACTAATATTGGAGAAAACTGTCGGACAGAATTGTAAGGACTGGTCCATCAAACTCATTGATGCCCTCTGGGCTTATAGGACCGCCTACAAGACTGTCCTTGGTATGTCTCCATATCGAGTTGTATTTGAAAAATCCTGCCATTTGCCTGTGGAGTTAGAGCACCGTGCTATGGGGGCATTGAAATAGCTGAATTTGGACTTAGACAAAGCAGTGTTTTGAGAAAATTGCAGATATCCGAATTAGAAGAACTGAGAAACGATGCATATGATAACACTCAGATTGCTAAACACAAAGCTAAGCTTTTTCACGATAAATCAATTCATAGGTAAATTTTTGTCTCAGGACAAAAAGTTCTGTTGTATAAATCGAGACTCCACCTTTTTCCTGGTAAACTGAAAACCAGGTGGTCAGGTCCATACATCGTCCAAAGTGTCTTCCCTCATGGTGCCATTGAAGTTTTTGATCCTAAAAATGGCAACACTTTTACAGTCAATGGTCAACGCCTAAAGCCGTTTTTTACCACACAGCCTGAGTCACACGATGTTTTTGAACTGGGTCTTTGTGACCCAGTCTACTTGTGACCACATCATTTGTCACTTTTCCCAGTATCTCCTGTGTATCATTTTGGGACCTCTCTTGTAAATAATAATAAAAAAAAGAAAAAAGAAAAAGATAAAAAAATAAAAATAAAAATAAATAAATGGACTTAGGTGCTAAATAGCACCTAGGACTTTTCTCTCTCCATAAACTCCTTTAAATTGCCCTAGGGTTGTAAATTCCTAATCTCAACTAGGGTAATTTGGGGATTTTATCTTTCTCAGCTCTCTATAAATACCCTCTATCCCGTCTCCTTTTCCTTACCCTAGTTTTAACTCCAGATCTGAAACGATAAACGCCAGCGCCGCCCCTCAAAATTTTCTACCCCTCTGTCTCTTCAAAAGTGCCGCGTTTCCTCGGCCTCAGCCGCGCATCCGCAGCAATCTGAATGCTTCTGGAGCGCCGCCAAATTTCTTTGCTACCGCGGCCCTCTGAAGTCTCCAGATCCATTACCTGTTCATCTGCTGCCACAGCTGATTGCTCTCTGCAATCGATTTTGAGTTTTCCCCCCACGTAGTCCGGGGGAGGTTTGCGTATATCTTCAGGTTGCTTCAGATTATTATTCATGGCACCTTCAATTTTCGCTGAAAAGATTTTTCTCGAATTCTTAGCGATGTTAACAGTTATGGGCATATTTTCTTAGATCGTATTCGTGCTTGGGATTGGTATGCATTGATATATGATAATTCAGATTACGAGGCTTATTATTGTCCTGAGCTAGTCAAATTGTTCTACACTTCCATAGACATCGCCTCTGTAAACTTGACACATACCAGATCATGGTGCACATGCCCACGGGAGACATTATTATCATGCTTCTTCTGCTAGAGGAATTCACACATGTCCCTTGCAACCCACATCATTGCGATCCCCTTCCTTTAATCGATTACATGATTGTCATGGGGATTCACTGTACAGAGCAAGATAGGGGGCTTAAAGCCAGTTCTACGTTTAGAAATGTCCATTGCATTGGTCGCTGGATTCAATGCAACATTTTAGGGCTTGACCACACGACCTCCTTTAACAGGTCGGTGCTGCAAATCATACAGGACCTCGGCAGCACACGATCTGTATTAATAAGACAATCTTCCATAGTCTAATCACAAACTACTCACGCACACGCGGTGCAAAAATACTCACACCCAGTTCTGATAACTCGCCTGTGTAGGACTTTCCTACCAGATGCAGTTTTTGACTCATATGATAGGGTATTCATTGCACCAGAGAGGCCCACTAGTGCTTACAACAGTTGTCTTCATGCGGTCTGGACTCCTAGTGTCCAGTCCGAAGATGCACCAGTTGAGTCCTCTTCAAAGGAACTTTTAAAGGAAGAGGATGAGCTGGCCTTTTGGCAACAGGACCCCCCTGCTGATTCACGTGCCTTCATGTCTACTATTTGGCGAGGCATGAAGAAGACATTTTGGGAAAAAATTAAACTACGCAAACAAGTTGAGGAGCAGACATCTCGTTTAGATCGCATTGAGGAAGGTCTGTGGCGTTCACAGTCAGCCGGACCTAGCACCACCGCTGGTCTAAGCCGACAGAGAGGGTGACACCTTTGCTTTACTGATCGGGGAAAAACTGTGCACAAAAAGTGTATGTTTTGAAGTTAAGATTTAAAGTGTGTGTGCTTTGGCCTCTCGATACTTCCGTTATAACATAGAGGCTAAAACGAGTCGAATCCACAAGGATGGGAGGCAATATAAGCTTTACCGGTTGATTTACGTGTTTGTTAAAGATTCTTCAAAGTTTTAAAGAATGAAAAGTAAAGAAAGAAAAGAATGAAAAGAGAAGTACGGTGAAACACGAAGAAGTGGGAAACATAGAAAAGAATATGTTTGTAATTTTTGTATGTCTAAAACAAAGTGAAAAAGAAAGAAAACTCATGGCACTAACTACTAATGACTCCACCAACATGCTAACCTCTTAGTGATAGTTGCCTCACATGTATCATTGGCCATCACTAGTCCTTGGTTCAAGAGCGATTCAAAGCATGACCCATATGTAACTCATCACAACCCAACTCATCAAACAAGTGCAAGCTACACTTAAACCATTAATACTATAGAAAAGGAAGCATGGAGTAAAGTAATGTTAGCTTGTTAGTGATTAGGAAGTTAGAGTGTTAGATCCATCATCACGAGCCATCAATGGCTCTTGCAACAGCAAGGCCAAACTGAGGCTATTAGATTCATGTGGCTTATCATAAAGAAGTTAGCAAGTTAGTGGTTAGTAGTTAGTTACCATGAGAGAAAAGTTAGCTACACATGTAAAAGAGATTAGAGAGAAGAAAACATGGAGAGGTAAAGAGAGCATCTTCATAGATTGTCACCTTCTATTACAAGCACTCTTGCATCCAAGCATGAACCACTCTCTCTCCCTATTACAAGATCTACAAAATGAAAAATACAAAGAGGGAGAAGAAGAACTAACCTAACCTAAACTAAACTACAAAATGGAATGAAAAACTACCTTAAACTCTATATATCTCCAACTCTGGAACCCAATGGGGTATTTATAGCCACCAGGAGAACAGGGGGCCAGGGGACAAACCCTGGCCCAAAGCGGCGCGCGCGCCGCGGCGGTACGGCCGCGGAAACGCGGCCAGAGCCGTGTTTCCGCGGCCATAAAGTGGCCGCGCGCTGCCCTTTTTGTCTCCTATCAGTTCTGGTGCCCAGTTTCTAGTTTGTAGCCTCTAGTTTTTACAGAATCAGCTCTATAGGTCAATGGCTATCTTTAATAGGCTTTTAATCACCAATTAAATGGTGATTTAGGGTCTTTTTCTTCATTGCACACCATGGGCATAGAATCAAGCAAGCAAAAATTTATTAGCAGAATTTAATATGAAATTAATGTGAAGATGTGATACAAATTATGCAAAATTAGAGACTAATCACACCCCCACACTTATCTTTTGCTCGTCCCGAGCAAAACAAAAACTAAGAAATTATTACACCACTTTCGCAGGTGACGCGATTGCACTGAGTATGTGCAACAAGCCGTTAAACCTCTAAGTTTCCCCTAGAGGAGGAGTTTTGTCTCCTGAGGGTTTTCAGCGGATTACACCCACAAAATCCATAAAGAAAGAAATCAAATGTTACTATTTTGAAAACACATTTTGAAATAGAGAAAAGTGTTGAAATATTTTTGCAAAAATATAAGTGATCTAAGGTCATACGTTAACCAGAAATTATTCTTTCTTAAACTAAGTCAAAATGTAAAAAATCTTGTTATAAATTAAATGTAAGAATTTTAAAATTGAATTGACTCTTTGATCTTTCATAAAATTCTTAGAAAATATGCACTTTGTGGACTGTGAAGATTTTTGGGATATCGACTCAAACTTTCATGCCATTTATTTAATATATATTATTTATTTATTTATTTTTTTCTTTTTTCTTCCCTTAGTTTTCTTAGGCTTTCTTATTTACTCGGGTAGTAAGCCTTTAGCCGGTGACTCCCAAACCAGATGGTCTTAGGGCACCAGATGAGAAAACATCCCTCGGACTTAAGGACTTGAGTAAACAAGGCCACAAAACTAAAGGGGGTTATTTTATTTTTTTTGTTCACCATTTTAGGTATGAATAATCATGCTTCCTGAGGCATAATTACCCAACTTCAGTAAGTGGTTTTCCTCATTTTTTTAATATATATATTTTTTATGGCATTTTCAGTCTTTGTTTCAATCCTAAAAAAAATTGTGTAAGTGTGAAGTGCATAAATCTAAGGCAAAAGATTCAAGATCAAATTATCTTTTCAATCTTACTTTCTTATCCTATAATTTAGATAAGATCTATTATTTTGACTTGGTTTAAAATTTCATAATTTCAGGTCTTCCTAATTCCTAAGATAATCTTAATTTTCTTAAAAATAAATCAAAAACTATTTTTATTGTTTCAAAAATTTTTGTAGAAAGAAAAGAAATTTTTTTGAAAAGAAGTGTAAAAGAAAGAAAATGTAAAACTAACTATGTTAGTAAACCCTCCCCCCACACTTATCTCACACATTGTCCTCAATGCATCGTGAATGTATATATACATGAAATAAATGGGAGAGAAGGAAATTACCTCATGGTGGTGGCTCCGGTGGGGGTCTGATTGGGCCAAGCGTTGCTACCCAATCAAAATAGCGTGGATCTGGCAGGAACCCACCAATGACCTCTTTAATATGACCCAATAAAAGGATGATTGATTGAATGGTCTTATTGGAAAGTTTATCCCCATCTAATGGCCAATTTTCAAAAATAATTACTGAGTCATTTTCTTCAACAGTCTTGTCCAACAATGAAGTGAGATTTTGAGAGTTAAGTGTTTGGACTCAAATGGAACAGGAACAAAACTGATACCGACTCAGAAAGTTGACTCAGATCAAGTCGAGAGTCAACAATGAGAGTCGAAATTGGTTCAAAATAGAGTTCAAATCAAAGAATTGACGTTCACACACTGTTCCCATTAATGAAGTGTGATAATAAGATATTGGTGATTCTATTTCACGGTGTATGGGTACAGGATTCAATGTTGACGCCAGAAAAGAGAAAAAATCTGGTAAGGATACCGGGGTCATTATTGAATCAAAAAGTGAAATGGAGTTCCCACAGGAAGTTCAGGATCACATTCAGGTTCGATTTCAATTTCAGGGAAGGATAACTTGCCAAAATGTCCAGGCGACTTTCATAACTTGGAGATTGGTCAAGTTCAAATGTGTGTTCTGAAATTGAATCTTGGTTTCTAAAAGAACATGACTCTTGGGTCCAATCGGTAGAGTTAGGAATATAAGGATTGGTCAACGGTTGACAAGAAAGATTATCCTCACTCTCATTGATCAAATCACTCATAATTGAGTCTAACCTACTGATAGGTTGGGTAACAGAATTCAGATTTGGAATCATGTCTTCCATACTCTTTGTAATTGATTTTTCTTTAAAAGATGAGTATGGGAGTTGATTTTGGAAATTGTGGTGAAATTGTGAGTCCATCGGTTTTTGCGGTTGCTGCTCGGACTCATGCAAGGGTTCCATACTCAAGTCTAGTATTGAAGTTTGTTCATTTCGAATTGGTGAGACTGAAAAAGATGAGTATGACTCTTGAAAATTTGGTGGAGATGATGAGTCCAGCATGTTTTGTATTCTATCATAAAAGACTTCCAAACGCTTTTCTATCTCAGATTCTTCTTCAATTGGATGCTCTAGAAAAGGAGTATGTGGAGTTTGATGTGGAAGGATTGTGAATTGAGCAAAATTTACATTTGTTGTAGAGACTTTTCTATACTCCTTTCAAAATCAGATTTTTCTTCGGGTGGTGGAACAGGAAAGGAGTATATGAACCAAAATTGGGGAATGAACTTTGTGAAAATTATGGACAAGGCGGTTGAAAGTTTGACTCAAGGGAGGTGAATCCCCATTGACTCTGTGAAGAGTTGAAATTATGTTGAAAATTATAGTCATAAGATTGAGGATGTGGTCATATTGAGTCAAATAATCCCAACTTGGCATATATGGTTGGTTCATATTGTACATAGCCGGGTTGGAATTATCCGAGTCAAATGGATTCATATTATGATTGAAAGAATTATTGTTGTTAAAATTCATATCACAGTATATAAAAAAGAAAACAAACAAATAAGCAAACAAACAAACAAAGAAAAAGAAAAAGAAAACAAGCCCCTGCTAGGGTTGACTTAGACCTAAACGACTCCTAACTGGTTAGACTGTCCACGGGGGGTATATTGTCGGACGCTGACCACGAGTTAATCGGCCAGGTAGGGGCAAGATCAGTGGGAGGTATCCGTGCCGGAGCAACGGGCCTAATTATGCCAAACCACTGTTCTTTGAGGTTTCGCCTCTCAATACCCAACCTTAGACACCGATTTGACAAGAGTCAACTTCTAACAACTTCCCCCTTAGGTCAATCTCCTAAATGAGTCCGAGATGTCCCTAGGGGCCAACGTCTAGCAAATTTTATTAAGGCTTGGGTGGTGTTAGTGGGGAGGTGATTTTTGGGCTAAGGGAGGGCAATGACTTTCCCACCTTATGTTGTTTTGGGTTTTGCCCTTAAGTTAATTTGTGCAAGTGTGCAATATAGATAAGATGAACACAAAAAAGAGAGTAAATCACTAAAGTGTTTGTCCTAACTATATGCAATGCAATATGTACACCTCCTATAAGTATCACAACAACAAAAGAATAAAATACAGTATATTGGAATGAAAATTGACACGTGCCTTGATGCAAATGTCTAAACCGTTTTAAAGCATCCTATTTCTGTATTTTAGTTCTTATAATTATTTACAGTGCACAGGTAATATATAAAAAAATTAGCAGCAGAATATAAAATATACAAGAATTACCCAACCACACTTGAGCAAGTGTGGACTTCCGCAATGCTAAAACTTTAACCTGCACACCAAAAAATAAAGAAGAAAAGCTAGCAAACTTGTGAAATCAAACCGTTCCCATCCCCGACAACGGCGCCAAAATTTGATCGGGGAAAAACTGCGCACAAAAAGTATATGTTTTGAAGTTAAGATTTAAAGTGTGTGCTTTGGCTTCCTCGATACTTCCGTTATAGCATAGAGGCTAAAACGAGTCGAATCCACAAGGATGGGAGGCGATAGAAGCTTTACCGGTTGCTTTACGTGTTTGTTAAAGATTCTTCAAAGTTTTAAAGAATGAAAAGTAAAGAAAGAAAAGAATGAAAAGAGAAGTACGGTGAAACATGAAGAAGTGGGAAACATAGAAAAGAATATGATTGTGATTTTTGTATGTCTAAAACAAAGTGAAAAAGAAAGAAAACTCATGGCACTAACTACTAATGACTCCACCAACATGCTAACCTCTTAGTGATAGTTACCTCACATGTATCATTGGCCATCACTAGTCCTTGGTTCAAGAGCGATTCAAAGCATGACCCATATGTAACTCATCACAACCCAACTCATCAAACAAGTGCAAGCTACACTTAAACCATTAATACTATAGAAAAGGAAGCATGGAGTAAAGTAATGTTAGCTTGTTAGTGTTAGGGTAACCCGAAACCGATAGATCACTGAAATTCTTGAAAAAAAAAATGGATCATAAATTTTTTTCTTTTTCTCTTTCACTAACATTTTTTCTTTCTTGGATTTTGTGGGTGCAATCCACTGAAAACCCTCAGGAGATAACACTCTTCCTCTAGGCTAACCTAGAGGTTTAACGGCTTGTTGCACAATCTCAGTGCAATCGTGTCACCTACGAAAATGGTCTAATAATTTAGTTAGGATTTTTTTCTCTTTTCTCTTTTTGCTCAGGGTCGAGCAAAAGCTAGGTATGGGGGTGTGATTGGAGTTCATTAATGCATCATTTTCACTACCATACTATGCTTTATATGAAGAAATATGAGATTTTTATTGCTTTTTTCTCTCCTTTTTCAGGTCCAACATTAATGGAGATGAAGGCCCAACAGCAATGATTTTTTAAGGGAATTAAAGGATTAATTTAGAAGCCCACAAGAAAGAAGCTCATATCTGGATTAATCCAGGCATATTCTCTACATTCTAGAAGATCCAGCGAGGCACAGGAGGGATAACAGAATGTCAGAAAAATTCGCTGGCGCAACGACAAAGATTCTGCCGCGAAAACGCGGCTTTGGCCGTGGGTCCGTGGCAATCCTTTGGCCGTTGATCCAGCGTTTAATCCAACGGCTGTGATTGGAAGGTCTCGTCACCTGGAGCCAATAAATAGACCCCTAGGGCCTCTGTAATTAGGGGAGGAAATAAGAGCATTGTCTTTTTAGGGAAATTGTTAGGATTTTCTCTAGGTTTTCTTTAGTCTCTATTGTAATTTTCTTTCTCCTTCTAGAATCCAGAAAAGAGAGAGAGTGTGAGAAATCTTGTAATTGGAGCAGGTGATAACTCAATACAAGAATTGATCTTTCCTTCTTTCAATCTTTTCTTATTCTAGTACATTGTTTTCTTCAAGCTTTTACCATTTTGTATTAGCTTTCTACAATGGATTGTTGCTTGATCTTTACTTTCATGTCTAGCTAACTTTCTAACATGACTAACTAACCTCTAACTTTACTAACTACTAACTCTTGGGTGATTGCTAACTCATGTGAATCATTGGAGGCTTTATTGTTAGTCTTGCAAATTTTCAAGTCTCTCTTATCCCAAATGAAGATGAGTTACTTTTAATTCTTAGCAAATGCTTGTTCCCCTTCCATATGATTCATGTGAGCCTCACTTAGAGCCTTGTCTTTAGAACAAGTGCCTTGATGGAACATGAAAATGGAGCACTTACTATGCTAATGACTAATAGTACAAGTTTCTTATTTCATGCTATCTTAAGTATAGCTTTGATGGACTAATGAATCTTGCATTTTCTTTCTTAGTATATCTTGGAGTGACTATCCTTGTTCCATTACTGAAAATCTATCTTGGGAGCCAATGAATCAATGAGACAACTAGTCAAGCCGAGAAGATAACACATCCTCTACATGGGACAATACATTGACTAAACAACATGACAAATCTTTGCTGATGAATCAATATGAGGCATGCATTACCCTATGAGATTAGTAAGTTAATAAATTAGAGTGTTAGTTAGTCATGGTTTCTCTTCCTATAGTACTTCAAACTTTCTTTTCTTAAAACATTCTCTTTTCAAAATATATCCATTTTCATTTCATCTTTCTTTCCATCCTTTTCCTTTTTCTTCTACAAAACTCACAAAGAATTTTTCATTCACTTTCTCTGTCATTTTGTTTTTCTTAAAACAAAGAAGAACCTTCATTTTTCTTCTTGAAAAATCTAAAAAAACCGTGAATGCTTCTACTGCTAACTCTCCCTGTGGAATCGACCCGTCATAGCTTGTGCCACGAACAGTGATTCGGAAGGAGTATTGTAAACCTATAAATACATTTGGAGTTTTTTGAACATCAACACACGAACATCAAAGGTTTACTCTAAACCCTCTCTCTGAATATGATTAAAACTCCCATTCTGAACAAATTTTTGGCACCGTTGCCAGGGAGGGTAACGGTTTTATTTGAGTTTTCGAAACTAAAACGAATTTTTCTTCTCTGTTGCAGGTTACATGTTAGGGAAACAGGAAACAAAGACTTGCAGTAACATATAAGTGGTCTTGGGCTTCTGCTCTAGAAAGCAGAGACCAAGTACCCTTTGAATTGTCGCATTTTCTCGGCTTTGACCGCGGAACCGCGACAAAGAAGAGTTCACTACTGACTTGTTTTGTGCAAAGCTGCTTGCATTGCAAAAACATAACTGAAAATCACCTAGAGGGGGGTGAATAGGTGATGATGCTAATCAAAGGGCAATTTAAAAATTTAAAGCTACAACAATCACCAATCAAGAATCACAAGATGAATGCAAGCAATTAAGTATGACAATGAATATGATGAGCAATTAATAAGTGCAAGCAAAGTAGAGTAAGGAGTGTAAGAACAAGAAAGTAAACCAATCGCAAACACAAGGATATGTTATCGAGGTTCGAGCACCCAGCTCTACTCCTCGCCTTCCCCAGAAGGATTCCGACCACTTCCACTATCACAAAGATCTCAATACAATGGAGTACCCAACTCCTACAATCTCAAGTACAAGTAATTTCCTTGTAGTCAAAGACCACAAACTCTCTCTTTCAAATATCTCTTCCCTTACAAAGGTCCTTAGAGAATATTGAGTAGGAATGAAGCTCTTGTTGTAAGTGAAGAAAGAAAATTAAATCAGAGAGTATTTGAAAACCCTTCAGAAAATCAGTGAGAAATTCAGCACACAAAAACCAAGAAACAAGTCTCTTTTGAAAGCCTTAAACTTTTGAATTTTCTAGCAAAAAATTGTTGTAACAAATCTCTCCCCAAACACCCCTATTTATAGGAGAGGGCTAGGGTTTAGGGATAAAACATAATTACTGATGTTTAGGAGGTAATTAGATCAAAATATATCCTTAAACGAATTTTTAAACACAAAAGACAAAAATAAACAGCTCACTTAAAATCTGCCCGTTACTGTTCAACGGACACATCGGTCGACTGGGCCGGTCGACCGGTAGTTCAAAAATTCGACCGTTATAGGCTAGCGGTCGACCGACCCGTCGACTGAGAAAACCTGTGAGCAAAAACAATATCTCGGTCGACCGCCCCAGTCGACTGGCAGACATGCACACTGATACGTGCATCTGCCAGAACTGCGGTCGACTGGTCCGGTCGACCGGACCAGACTGACACAGACTCGGTCGACTGTCCCGGTCGACCGGATCAGGTCAAAAATCATTTTTGGAAAAGAAAATAAAGAGGATTTTGATTTTAACAAAAATACTTTTGAACAGGGAATAGAATTAAACATAAAGATGTATTTGTAGGCAAAAACTTGTATGCAAAATATTTTTGTATAATTTATAAGAAATTATTTTGGAATGAGCATGTGCGCAAAACGTGTGTGATAGAGCTTCAAACCTATCCACTATTCTTTAACATACTATAAACTGAAAAACAAATTACATGAAGACTTCTTGAGCTATCTTCAAGTCTTTGAGCCATCCAATGCCTTGCTAGTGCCTTCTCTTCTATGATCCTTCCTTGATGTGCAATTTGCCTTCCTTGCTTTGTGGAACTTAGAAGTTCTTGCAATAGCTAAGAGAATGGTCTCTAAACATGGTACAAAACCTGAAACTCATCTTAACAAACTTGTTAGTACCAAATAGCTCAATTTGTTTTGTCATCATCAAAACCAAAAGACAAATGGAGAGTGTAACCTCTTGGGCCAACAATCTCCCCCTTTTGATGATGACAAAACAAATAGGCTATAAACAAAAATATAGGGGAGGAGAAACTCCCCCTCAAATTATGCTATATATAAAAAGACACTTAAGCTTAAAACACAAGAATTCATTTGAAAATAAAAGATTTATGCACTTGATACCAATAGAAAGAAATTGAGACAAAACACAAGAATTCTCAAAATACATGAATTCAAAAACTCATACATACATAAACATAAAACTCATAAAACAAATCTTTAAAATTAAAGCATATAAGTTCATATGGAACCAAGACCAAATGAACTTATTTTTGTCATGTAAAACTTATTCTCCCCTTTTTGTCATACATCAAAAAGGGTTATGAAAAACATGTCTATTCAATAATACAAACATTAAGTTCTCCACAAATAAACGAAAATCTAGCAAAATCAAGAGTTTAGTGAAAATATCGGCTAGTTGTAAATCCGTGGAAACATAATCAATATCTATATCACCTTTCTCAAAATGATCTCTAAGAAAGTGATATCTAATTTCAATGTGCTTGGTCTTACTATGTTGATTTGCATTTTGGTCATGTGTATAGTACTAGTATTATCACAAAATATTTTTATATGATCAAAGTGCAAATCAAAATCAAGGAGTATGTTTCATCCAAAGGACTTGTGCACAACAAGCCCCCGCGCAACATACTCCGCCTCGGCGGTTGAGAGAGCTACGGAATTTTGCTTCCTAGAGGACCATGAAACAAGACAATTACCAAGAAATTGACATGTCCCACTAGTACTCTTTCTATCTACTCTACAACCCGCATAGTCGGCATCCGAATAGCTAGTCATTGAAAAATCTCTAGTTTTCGGATACCAAAGACCCATTCCAATAGTGCCCTTAATATAACGAATAATGCGTTTTACCGCAATAAGATGAGACTCTTTAGGACACGATTGAAATCTAGCACAAAGACACACACTAAACATGATATCTGGCCTACTTGCCGTCAAATATAAAAAGACTTCCTATCATGCTTCTATATAATTTAATATCAACATTTTTACCTTGTTCGTCCTTATCAAGCTTGGTTGTAGTTGCCATTGGAGTGTTGCAAGCCTTTGATCCTTCAAGCCCAAACTTCTTTACTAGCTCCTTTGCGTACTTGGCTTGGTTAATGAAGGTTCCGTCTTGCAATTGCTTGATTTGGAGTCCAAGGAAGAAATTGAGCTCACCCATTGAAGACATTTCAAATTCAAGTTGCATGACCTTCTCAAAATCCTTGCATAAAAGCTCATTAGTAGATCCAAAAATTATATCACCAACATAAATTTGCACAATTAAAATATCATTATCAACATGCTTAGTAAAAGAGATGTGTCTACTTTGCCTTTAATAAAATCATTTGAAATGAGAAAACTAGAAAGCCTTTCATACCAAGCTCTTGGAGCTTGTTTCAATCCATACAAAGCTTTATCAAGTTTAAAAACAAAATCGGGATGAACATGATCAACAAAACCGGGAGGTTGAGAAACATAAACTTCTTCATTAATAAAACCATTCAAAAATGCACTTTTCACATCCATTTGAAAAAGTTTAAAATTTTTAAAACATGCAAAAGCTAGTGTCATCCGTATGGCTTCAAGCCGTGCTACGGGTGCAAAGGTCTCCTCAAAGTCAATTCCCTCAACTTGAGTGTAACCTTGGGCCACTAACCTAGCTTTATTCCTAATGACATTTCCGGACTCATCCATCTTGTTTCTAAAGATCCACTTAGTACCAATTATTGGTCTATCGTGGGGCTTAGGAACAAGGTGCCAAACTTGGTTGCGCTCAAATTGATTGAGTTCCTCTTGCATGGCAAGCAACCATATGGGTCCGTCTCGGCTTCGAGAATGCCTTTGGGTTCAAAATGAGAAATGAAAGCAAAGTTACCACATAGGTCATGGAGTTTGGAGCGCGTAGTGACTCCTCTAGATGCATCACCCAAGATGAGCTCCTTCGGATGATTTGTAGCGTATCTCCAAGCTTTAGGAAGCGGTTGAGTGCTTTCCTCCTTATCCTCTTGAACTTCACCTATAGATTCTTGCTTATCTTCTTGCGCGGGTGAGTCCTTCAAGGATAGTTTCTCCATGTTTTCACCTAATGGTTCAATCTCTACACATTCTCAACAAACACATTAGATTCTTCAAACTTAACATGCATGGATTCTTCAATGGTTTGAGAAGATCTAATGAAAACTCTATATGCTTTGCTAGTAGAGGAATATCCAACAAAGATAGCCTCATAAGCCTTAGCATCAAATTTACCCAAATTATCCTTAGTATTCAAAACAAAACACTTGCATCCAAAAACTTTAAAATAAGCAACATTTGGTTTTCTAGAATGATACATTTCAAAAGAAGTTTTTGAAGAATTTTTGCATAAATAAATACGATTCGATATATAGCATGCGGTGTTTACGGCCTCGCCCATAAATATTGAGGGAGGTCATATTCACTTATCATTGTCCTAACCATCTCTTGAAGTGTTCTATTTTTCCTTTCTACAACTCCATTTTGTTGTGGAGTTCTAGGACAAGACATTTCATGCTTAATTCCTTTTTCATCACAATAAGTCATGAAGAGTTGGTTAACAAACTCACCACCTCTATCACTCCTTATTTTCAAAATCGGAAAACCTTTTTCTTTTTCAACTCTTTTTCGAAAAATCTTAAAATGAGAAAAAGTTTGATCTTTATGTTGCAAAAAGAAAACCCAAGTAAAACGGGAGAAATCATCAACCAAACAAATGCAAATCTACTTCCATTTAAACTCTTAGTTTTAGTTGGTCCAAAAAGATCCATATGAATTAATTCTAAAGGCCTAGTTGACATGATATCCTTGATTGGTTTAAAGGAAGACTTGGTTTGTTTCCCAAGTTGGCACGCACCACAAATGCGGTCTTTCTCAAAATTCAAGCAAGGTATACCCTTCACCAATTCCTTTGAATTAATCCTAGAAATATGGTCAAAAGATGCATGTCCTAATCTTCTATGCCAAAGCCAAGAATTTTCATCAAAAGCATTCAAGCATTTAGTAGAACAATCTAAATTAAGCATGTCAATAATATAAACATTATTATCACGAAAACCGGTAAGAATACAATCATTAGATTTAACATCAAAAATCTTGCAAGAAGTATCATCAAAACAACTTTAAGTCCACGGTCACAAAGTTGACTAATGCTAAGCAAATTATGTTTCAAACCATCAACTAAAACAACATTCTCAATAATAGGAGATGCACCAATTTGAATGTTACCTATACCGATGATAGTTCCTTTGGAGTCATCTCCGAAGGTGACGGTGCCACCTTCCATGTACCTTGATAGGGTTGTGAAGTTATTGATGTCCCATGTCATGTGTCTTGAACAACACTATCAAGGTACCACCGCTCCCTACGTCTTGGAGCCTTGGTGTGTACCTACATCAAACAATTTAAGACTTAATTTTGGTACCCACATTTTCTTGGGTCCTCTAGGGTTAGTGTCATGAACCCAAACAAGATTATTTGTTCTATTTAGTTGATCATAGCAAAACTTAGCTAAATGTCCATTTTTACCACAATATGTGCATCTATACACTCTACCATATTTAAAAGCATAGTGAGTGTGTGATTTGTGAGCATGAGAAACTTTAGCATGGGTGGTGTGAGCATGAGAATTCTTAGCTTGTGAAGTGTTAGCATGTGAAGTGTGCTTTTTAGAAAACATGTTCTCAAGTTTCTTGGTATTAAAAGCACAATCATTTAAAACTCTTTCAAAATCATTCATTTTTGACTTAAAGGAAGAAATTTCTTGTTCATCAATAAAAGAGATTTTGCTTTACAAGAAACTTTGTAGGTATTAAATTCTTTTTGTATAGAAAATGAGATTAGAAGAAATATTATCCTTTTCTTTAGAAACCATAGCAAGTTCATTCTTAAGAAAAGCAACTTCTTTTTATAATTTTATGCATTCAAGTTTCTTGTTATCATAAGTTTCAGAAAGTTCTACAAAAGCATGCACTAGAACTTCCTTACTTATATCATCATCTTCATCATCAAGGGATTGAGGGGTTATCTTGGTGTGTTTGCCATGAAACACATATTAGCTTGATCCACCTCCTCTTCGGACTCGCTTTTCGAATCCCACATAGCTTTGTAAGCTTTCTTTTCCTCCGGCTTCTTTGGCTTGAAGGAGGAAGTCATTTTCTTCTTGAACTCCGGACAATCCGCCATGATATGTCCGGTTTTGCGGCAATTGTAGCATATGATCCTCCGCTCCTCTTTGCCTTCAAATTTTCTCCGGAAGTTGAGCTTATTCTTCCGGTACATCCTCTTGACGTTGCGAACAAGTAGAGTAAGCTCCTCATCTTCTTCTTCGTCATCTTCATCGTCATCATTGGTGGATGAAGTCTTGAAGGCTATGGATTTCTTCTTTGAAGTAGTGGCCTCTTCTCTTGCCTTCTTCTCCATCTCATGGGTCTTTAGGTTCCCAATGAGACTAATGAGGTCCATCTCGTCCTTGTCGTTCAACTCCTTCAAGGTGGTGGCCTTGATCTCCAAGATGAAGGAAGAGCCCGAATTACTTTCCGCACCTTTTGATCGTTGGAGATGTCATCACCTAAGGAAGAAAGACCATTAGTGATTTTAGTAAACCTTGTAGCCATACTATCAATAGACTCATCATCAAGCATTTTAAATGACTCATATTGGGACCTCAAGAGATCTATCTTAGCTCTCTTGACTTGTGAAGTCCCCTCGTGTGTGACCAATAAGTGTTGCCAAATCTCATAGGCGGATTGGCAATGAATTACCCGTGTAAGGTCATCCTCATTCAAGGCGGTTAATAGAGAGTTTTGGGCCTTGGAGTTAGCCTCATATAGTTTAAAGTCAAGGTCGGTCCAAGTGCTCTCATCACCATCGGGTGCTTCATAGGGTTTGGTCAAGGACTTGGCTACTAAGCTACCCAAAGATTGCAAAAATATAGTCATCCTAACCTTCCAAATTGGGAAATTGAGTCCATCAAATTTAGGTGGGATTTAATGTTGTCGGCCATGTTTACTAGTGATGAATGAATGAAATGAAAATGTTGATTAGCAAGTTTTAAGGATCTCTCTATGGATGTTAAGCCAAACCTAGAGTCCAAGCTCTGATACCAATTGAAAATCACCTAGAGGGGGGGTGAATAGGTGATGATGCTAATCAAAGGGCAATTTAAAAATTTAAAGTTACAACAATCACCAATCAAGAATCACAAGATGAATGCAAGCAATTAAGTATGACAATGAATATGATGAGCAATTAATAAGTGCAAGCAAAGTAGAGTAAGGAGTGTAAGAACAAGAAAAGTAAACCAATCGCAAACAAAAGGATATGTTATCGAGGTTCGAGCACCCAGCTCTACTCCCCGCCTTCCCCAAGGATTCCGACCACTTCCACTATCACAAAGATCTCAAATACAATGGAGTACCCAACTCCTACAATCTCAAGTACAAGTAATTTCTTGGTAGTCAAAAGACCACAAACTCTCTCTTTCAAATATCTCTTCCCTTACAAAGGTCCTTAGAGAATATTGAGTAGGAATGAAGATCTTGTTGTAAGTGAAGAAAGAAAATTAAATCAGAGAGTATTTGAAAACCCTTCAGAAAATCAGTGAGAAATTCAGCACAAAAACCAAGAAACAAGTCTCTTTTGAAAGCCTTAAACTTTTGAATTTTCTAGCAAAAATTGTTGGAACAAATCTCTCCCCAAACACCCCTATTTATAGGAGAGGGCTAGGGTTTAGGGATAAAACATAATTACTGATGTTTAGGAGGTAATTAGATCAAATATATCCTTAAACGAATTTTTAAACACAAAAGACAAAAATAACAGCTCACTTAAATCTGCCCGTTACTGTTCAACGGACACATCGGTCGACTGGGCCGGTCGACCCGTAGTTCAAAAATTCGACCGTTATAGGCTAGCGGTCGACCGACACGGTCGACTGAGAAAACCTGTGAGCAAAAACAATATCTCGGTCGACCCCCCGGTCGACTGGCAGACATGCACACTGATACGTGCATCTGCCAGAACTGCGATCGACTGGTCCGGTCGACCGGACCAGACTGACACAGACTCGGTCGACTGTCCCGGTCGACCGATCAGGTCAAAAATCATTTTTGGAAAGAAAATAAAGAGGATTTTGATTTTAATAAAAATACTTTTGAACAGGGAATAGAATTAAACATAAAGATGTATTTGTAGGCAAAACTTGTATGCAAAATTTTTTGTATAATTTATAAGAAATTATTTTGGAATGAGCATGTGCGCAAAAACGTGTGTGATAGAGCTTCAAACCTATCCACTATTCTTTAACATACTATAAACTGAAAAACAAATTACATGAAGACTTCTTGAGCTATCTTCAAGTCTTTGAGCCATCCAATGCCTTGCTAGTGCCTTCTCTTCTATGATCCTTCCTTGATGTGCAATTTGCCTTCCTTGCTTTGTGGAACTTAGAAGTTCTTGCAATAGCTAAGCGAATGGTCTCTAAACATGGTACAAAACCTGAAACTCATCTTAACAAACTTGTTAGTACCAAATAGCTCATATTTGTTTTGTCATCATCAAAACCAAAAGACAAATGGAGAGTGTAACCTCTTGGGCCAACAATAACTTGCTGCAAATTTTATTTCTTGTATACTGTCACCAGGCGCCTGCTAATAAATCAACAGTAAAACTTTATTGAAAATTTTGAAAAATTGATTAGACGTTTGCATTTTAGGCACTTGTCTTTTCAATTCATTTACTTTACTGTTGAAGAGTGCTGGAGTAAGGTACGTTCGCATTGCATTTAGAATAAGACTCATCTCTTGGTTGATTTACATCGCTTTGAGTGAACCTTGTTTGCATATATTGTACACCTGCACAAATTGATCTTAAGGGCATCACCCAATAACAAGATAAGGTGGGGATTTAATCACCCTTCTTTGACCCAAAAATCATAATCCAAGCACTCACAATCCCAAGCTCTTTAATAAAAATTAATAGACGTTGGCCCCTAGGGACATCCGGACTCATTAAGAGATCAGCTGAAGTTAGAATTTGTTTTTGATTCATACTCCTGTCAAATCAGTGTCTAAGGTTGGGGATTAAGAGGTTACGCCACGAAGATACCGTGATTTGGTGTAATTAAGGCTCGTTGCTTACGCACGGATACCTCCTACCGTATTTTGCCCCTACCTGGCTGATTAACTATGGTCGGACTCGAGCAATAACCTTCTTCGGTTCATCGAACAGTTAGGAGTCGTCTAGGTCCAGGTATCCTAGATAGCTTGTGATTGTTTTTTTTATTCTTGTTTGTTATTTTTCTTTTTCCGCTTGCTTGATCGGTGAACGTTGTCTGTGATTGTGCACGCAAGAGTGGTACCGGGATCCAATTTCAGCAAGACTTGTTAGGATTTCTACACTTGCACAAACACCACTTCCTGACACAATCCCAATCATGGCTAACAATACTTCTCTCCAAGACAAGTTCTACCCAAATGAAAATAATTTTGAGCTTAAACCGTAATTCATAAATACACTCCCTAGGTTTCATGGCTTAGAATATGAGGACACATATTTCTTCATTCATGAGTTTGAAGAAGTATGTTTGATGATGAGAATTCCGCAACTAGGGGAAGACCCTGTTAGATTAAGGTTCATACCCTTCGCGCTTAAGGATATAGCCAAGAAATGGCTATATAATCTGCCCGCCAGTTCTATCTCTTCATGGATGATTTTGTCAAAGTCTTTCTTAAGAAATTCTATCCCATTCATAAAACAGCCCTCATCAGAAAAAACATAATGTAGTTTAAGCAGGAATCTAGTGAACCATTTTGGAAGTATTTCGAATGGTTTAAAGATTTACTAGCCCAATGTCCTCATCACGGCATAGAGAAGTGGCGGCAGTGTCAATTCTCTATAATGGACTAGACTACCAAACCAAGACACTCCTTGAGACCATGTGCCAAGGGAATTTCTGAAAAAAGATGAGAACCAGGGTTGGGACCTCTTTGAAGTTTTACCAGAAAAAACCATTCAGTGAGAGTCTTGCCCAGAGAAAATCAATCCCACCACTTTCAGAACTGGTATGCATTCGATTGAATCCTCTATAGCTGCTGAGGCGAAGATAACACAATTGATGAAAAGGATAGAACCGCTCGAAGCTAGGGAACCAAATGCTGTGAATCAGGTCAACCCACCACCTATGATCAACCCGGGTTGTACCTACTGCCATGCTCTTACCAGCTGTTTGAAGAGTGTCCTGTCTACCAAGCTCAAATGTACCCTGAAAATATGAATGCAGCATACACCAGACCCAACTACAATCCATACTCCAAAACATACCCCGGAATGGAGGAACCATCCAAATTTCTCACGGAGTCAGTCTGGTCATGAGCATCCAAGACAAACATTCCCACACCAATATCCTGCTCAGTCTTATCAACCCCAGTTTCCACCAGAGTCCACCAAATTTCTAATCAAGCTTCCAGCCCACATATCAGCAACAACAAACACAAAATCATTCAGATAAAAAATTGTCAGATTTGGAATGATTGAAACCTTATCCAAAACTCAGGCCTCAATGATGAACACCCACAATCAGGCTATCAATAGGTTAGAGGTTTAGATAGGTCTACTGGCTAACTCTTTGAATGAAAGACAAAAGGGAACACTACCAAGTCAGCCATTGCCCAATCCTAAAAACCCCTTCCCTATTCATGAAGCTGAAGACATAGGTCCAAGTCAATGCAATACTATTCATATTTTGAGATCTGGAAAAGCATATAGATAATCAGGTTTCTAATCAGCCTAATAAATCAGTATCAGTATCAACACCTCCTGTTCTGGTACAACCAACTCAAATAATTCATCCTCAAGTTCACAACCGTCAACTTCCAAAACCAATGACAAAGACAAGGCAAATGAGCAACCATACAAGCCTATTGTACCATTCCCTAATAGGCTAGCAAATCAAAAGACTAATGCTCAAATGGAGAAGATTAGGGAAATGTTTAATCAGGTCCAGATCAATGTACCCCTTCTTGATGCCATACAAAAGTCCCCTCAAATGCCAGGTTCTTAAAAGATATGTGCACTAAGAAAAGGAAAGCAAATGTCCCAAAGAAGGTCTTCCTCGCTTCAAACATAAGTGAGTTGCTAACTGGGCCAATTTCTGTGAAATATAAAAACCCAGGGAGTCCAACCATTTCCTGTATTATAGGTCAGACCACGATAAACAGGGCGTTACTTGATCTAGGAGCCAGCATCAATCTTCTTCAT
Organism: Agave tequilana; assembly: GCA_038442645.1. Taxonomy (NCBI): domain Eukaryota; kingdom Viridiplantae; phylum Streptophyta; class Magnoliopsida; order Asparagales; family Asparagaceae; genus Agave; species Agave tequilana. The sequence continues at coordinate 108,341 of JAVJIF010013811.1, forward strand.
TTCTCTGTGTATCAGCAACTTGGGTTGGGCGACCTCCGTCCAACCAGACGAGGGTCGCATTTCAACTCAAATATGGATGTCGCACTTCATCAACAACAAACGCGCGAGTCATGTTCTGTGCTAAATGTAACAGTCGCACTTCTTTTCAAAACGTGAGCCTACAAAGCTCCGCATTTTCAACTCAACACGCGAGCTCATGAGCTCCGCGTTTCAATTCAATGCGCTAGCCTTTGAGCTCCATATTCCTTCAACAGAGCGAGGTCTGCATCCAGCGTGAGACCCACATTTCTGCTATAACTAACAGTCACGAACTGGGTCAGTTACACCCCACTTTTCCCAATTAATGAGAGATTAATTCCCATTAATGGAGAGATTTAAGGAGTTGGTTACACCTCAGACTTCTCTATAAATAGCTGTGAGAAGCTATAAAAAGAGGGGGAGATTCTTAGCTTTGAGGAGCTTCAAGACTTCTAAGAGAGGAGAATCCCCAGGAGGCGGAACCCAAGAAGCCAAAGGTTAGAGGAGGAGAATCGCTAAAAGGCAGACCTAATGCTTGAAGCTAAATAATCACAAAGGCTGAAAGCTAAGCACAACGCTGCTGAACACACATTGTGTTGGAGGAGAAAACTCTACAAACTTGCTGAGTTCAAGTTGAGTTTCTAATCTCTTTTAGATTTTAGCAACTGATTAAGATTTCATACCTGACCATTGCGCTTCCAACAAGAGCAAGAAGAAGATCTAGAGCAGCTTCCAGCTCAGCTCGTCAACGGAGAATAAGAATCACTCTCCACTGCTACACGAAGAACCCAGTCTTAAACAAAAGGTAGATTTATATATTCTCCTCTCTTTTATAGTCAGATTGTATTCGCTGTAAATTTTATCCATTCAAAGAAATTTTACTTCAAAATTTTCCGACCAAACATTCTTGTTCACGAATGGTATTCTGGTGATCGAGAGCCTTCTGCTTCCGATCGCGATCTGACTAGTCTTGCTGCTCCTTCATGTCAGTGAGCATCTGAAGGATCTAGCCTTCGTACTACGGTGGGGGTGGTTGGACGTTGGCGGCTGCCCCCTGAGTCGAGGAGGATCCAATGTCTTCGATAGTATGCGGTTGATCGATGGCAGGTGGGGGGACCATTCCCCCAATGGCACTGATGGACTTGCCCTTTGACGGACGCCGCTGTGGTTGCTAGTTTGCTTTCTCGAGCCCATCAACACTAAGGAGATATTTTTAAGGAAGGTTTTAGGTTGGATGGGAAGGAGACCTTGGGTGTGGACTCAGATCTCAATTAAAGCATCAGTCTGTGATGTACAAAAACTGGCTTACATGGATCAGACCCACCACAAGTGATTGGAGGCTCTTTCCGAGTAATACCTGTCAGAGAACACAGAAGAAGAGACTCCCTTCAGGTTAGGAGCACCCGTGTAGTTCCGGCCTAAGAGCCTCAGCGTGAGAATCAGTAGGTGGAATAGCTAGAATGACCAGCAGAAGAAAAACTGCCAGTGTGGTGGAATGGTGGACTAGTACAGGGAACTGCTAGTATATTGGATGGTCTAGAATAAGGAACTTCCAGTGTAGTGGTGTAGGTGTATGCTTTCAGGATTAAAAAGTGATCTCCTTCTCCTTAGAGAAGAAAGATCAATATACCTGACAGGGATGCTGGTGTGGAGGCAGAATTGGCGGGCTGCTGTAACTACATGATCTTCATGTGCTGGATTTATCATAACGACCGTGATTACTGGCACTGGCTGGTAAGATTGTATGCCAGTAAATCTGCTACTATTCATAACTGCCCGCGCTGAAAGGGCATTACACCTTATGAACGTGGAGAGGATGAAGCAGCTTGAATATTAACAGAGAACTTGGACGATCTATTGTTAAAACTTTGGGTTTGGAGTTGGGGCCTTCAGGTCAGTGGGAGGCCTCAAAATAGTAGAAGACGGCTCCGGGATGGAAGAAGGGATGGAGGATGACTTCAAAAATGCTGGACATGGAAGAAGATGACTTTAGGACAGTTGGGTGTGATAGAAGCTCCGGTTGGACTCAGTAATTATGGACTACTCAGGGAAGGTGCTTGATAGCTGGGACACCTGTCATCACCCTGATGAGGGTCAAATTTGACCACTATAGTATAATATATAGATATATGTGATTACATTCTCACTAAAATTTGGGCATAGTCTCCAGTCAATCAAGTAAATCTTAGGTGCAACATATAATCAGGCCAATTTTGGCTAGTATATTTTATCACCTTTAGAATTTA
>JAVJIF010013812.1:0-146307 GCA_038442645.1 Agave tequilana
AGTTAAATGTAATAACGGTGAATAAGTACTGATTCTATAGTCGCAGTTTACGTATGTTTTTATATGTTTTGTTTATAAAGTATGAATTATTTTTACCTATTGCATGCGTAGTAGCACTGCGACTATGGTCGTAGTATTTAATAACAGCAGACGCAGTTTGATATGTAATTAAAAGAGCTTATAAGTTAATATAGTGAGAAAGAGACCTTACAAAAAAAGAGAATTAAAAGCTTTTGACAGAAGACAAAATAAGGTTGAATATTAGAAGATCAGGAAATCCTAATCCTCGTCATTATCACCATCATAAGCAGATTCGTCGTCTTCATTCTTCTGCTCTTCTTGTTCATCACTTATTTCCTCATCATCTTCCTGTTTTTGAGTTTTTTTGTTTCACCGATAAACTCCCAGAATGGATCGTCTTTATCAAGCTCTTTGTCTGACCCGTTGCGGGAAAGCGAGCCTACAGCATCAGAAGACATGCTTTCATCAAGCATGTCTCCGTCAAGTGGCAGAGGAATAATGTTTTCCTCACTAACCCACATGAAATCTTCATTATCCTCATGAATAGGAGGATCAGTTAATATATTATTTGATGTAGTGAGATAGTCAAAAGAAGTGAAGTCCAGACTGGTATCAGATTCACTAGAATATCCTGAAGAAAAAGGATGGGGTGGGGAACGATTGAAGTTGAAATCTAAGTGTTCAGAAGAAGAAGATGGGGAAGACATGATTCAAGAATGAATTGTTTTTAGGTATGAGATAATATATTAGTTACAAGCATTATATAAAGGTCAATATTGTGGAAGAACATGAATAGTAATAATAATTGTTACAGGTGAGGGTTGAGTATGGTAGGAAGTGGTAAAAAAAATGAAATATTTAATTGAAGATTTATTGCGGGAGAATCCGAAGAGTTTCTTTTTGCCAGAGGTTTAATACTTGAAGTACAAATTAACTTTTTATAGAATTGTTTGCCTATATCTTTAGATTACGTATGGTGCACATCTTTCTTTTATTGATATTAACATTATTGTATCTCTTTTTTCTAGACTGTTGTATCATGGTAGAAAGAATATTAATTACTTTCATTTAATACATAAGGCATGCGAAAGAAGATTGCGGCTTGGTCGCAGTACTGAAGGAGGTCACATTGCTGTACGATAGAATGCGACTAGGGTCGCAGACGTTATATAAAAAAGTTTTGTTATACTATGACTGCGACTAGTGACTGCGACTGTATCGCAGTTGTCATATAAAATTGAAAGTATATTGTATTAATTCTGCGACCATGGCATGTTTTTTAAATTTTCAATGCTTCTGCTTATTTTACATTATGTTGATCCAAATTTTTTTAATTATATTTTTCGATGTAGTAAAATTACGAATTTTATAACTGTAGATATATTCAACTGAAATTTTGTTTGTTGATGACTTTATTCCAGTTTAGAATTAAAACAGGGGTATTTTTGTCAATTTGTTTCACGATTGTTTAGGCGGGATCTTTTTGATTTTTTTGGCGCCTACACTCTGCGGCCGATATGTGGCATATATTCAGCCACGTCCCGCCGGCTGAGAAACTCTCTCAGCCTGCCGGCTGAGGTACAGTAACCCATATATATATATATATATATATATATATATATATATATATATATATAGTGAGAGAGAGAGAGAGAGACTAGGATCCTTTGGGAAGGATTCGGCCCGAATCATTCTCACTCAAATACAAACCTGCGAAATCTAAAAGACCCACTCCGTTGAAATTAATCTACATTATTTGAAGTATCTGTAAATCAAAAATCATGTATTTTTAATATTTTTACCCATCCATCAAGTGGCGCATAATGGACGGCTGAAAATAGCATATTGCTTAGATCTACATCTTTAAACATACAAATTCTCGACCCAACCATTTCATCATGATCTAAAAACTCAAAAACTCTTGCACTAATTTTTGTTAGATTTCAAATATTCTACACCATTAAACTAACCAACTCACTATTTAGGTCGTCCGTTCTTGTCCTACTTGATGAATGGGCAAAGTATTTAAAACACTTAATTTTTTATTTGTAGATACTTGAAATAATATAAATCAACTTCAACGGAGTGGATCTTCTATTCAGATGACGTATGGTTGTATTTGAGTGGGAAAAATTTGGCCTAAAATTCTTCTGGAATGACACAAGTCTATAAATCCTTCCGGAATGACACTCATTCTGGAAGGATTCGAGGCCGAATCCTTTTTCACTCAAATATTACCTAACGACAGCCGAATGCAAGATTCACTCCGTTGAAGATCTACATTATTTCAAGTAACTAAAAAAAAAAATCATGTATTTGAATACTTTTTGCCCATCCATCAAGTAGGCGCAAAGTGGACGGGCGAAATAGGATATTGCTTAGATTTACTTCTTTAGACATACAAATTCTCAATCCGATCATTTAATTATGATCTAAACACTTAAAAATTCTCATACATCAATTTTTATTAGATTTCAAATATTTACACTGTTAAAGTAACCAACTCATTATTTCGGCGGTCCATTATGCGTCTACTTTGATGGATGGGCAAAAAGTATTTAAAATACATGATTCTTGATTTTTAGTTACTTGAAATAATGTAGATCAACTTCAACGGAATAAATCTTGCATTCGGATGTCGTATGGTTATATTTGAGTGGGAAATATTCGGTCTCAAATCCTTCCAAAACTACACAATTCAGGAAGGATTTCGACCCGAATCATTCCCACTCAAATACCAACATCCGACATTCAAATATAAGATCCACTCCGTTGAAGTTGATCTATATTATTTAAAGTAACTAAAAATAAAAAATCACGTGTTTTGAATACTTTTTGCCCATTCATCTAGCGGCGCAAAATGGAAGGCCGAAAGTAGTGAGTTGGTTAGATCTATGTCTTTAGACATACAAATTCTTGATTCGGCCATTTGATCATGATCTAAATATTTTAAAATTCCTACAAACTAATTTTTGTTAGGTTTCAAATGTTCTATACCGTTAAACTAAGCAACTTACTATTTAGCCCGACTGTTTTTTCCTACTTGATGCATGGGCAAAAAGTATTTAAAATACTTGAATTTTGATTTATAGATACTTTGAAATAATATATATCAACTTTAACGTAATGGATCTTGTATTCGGATAATGTATGGTTGTATTTGAGTGGGAAGGATTCGGGCTCAAATCCTTTATATATAACAACAGTTTGTTTGAGTCTTAATAAATTCAACCTTTCCATGTCAAATGAGGAGACCTGGTTGTAGGTTATCATTCATTTTATCAATTATTGCCCTACCTGTATAGAATCACAAAATCTCATCCAAAATTGTTTTAATATTTTATTCTAGTGACTAGTTGAGCCTTTTAGACATACCAACAGGGAATCATGATCTTTGTCAATGAGAGGGTTTCTTTGGGCTAGTTGACTGCTGTTTTAGAAGATTTCCCCCTAATGTGTTTAAACATCTCTATTACTTCCTGAGAAATGAAGATATTATTTCTGTGCCTCTTACTGAACAATTTCAGTCTATTTCTAATTGCAGGTTTTCCGGATTGATCCTCTGCCTGGACGCAAGTAAGTTTCTGTTTCACCCTCTTCCTACTTAATCCAAACTAGACGAGCTAGTGTAAATAGAGTAATAAACCTTGGATGAATACCATATGTTTTTGTAGTAGGATATCAGGCTGTGTGGAGTATGCACTCTGCAATATTTTCTTGACCAGGTGAATGTGTCATCTAATTTCAGTGCACTGGTGCCATCCCAACCCGGAGAGAAAGCTGTTAATTACCCTGCTCGTCCAGTTGACAACACGACTGATCTCGATGGAACTACCAGTGTCCAACCTCCTCAACAGGTATTTCAGCAGAACCTTAGCGTTGAATACTGTATTGGTTTTAACTTCAGGGTATGGATGTACTCACTCACATATTCATATGTTTCTTCCGATACAAAAGTATGATGACGAAGTTGATTAGGTTCAAAGTGAAAGCATAAACATGTGCGGAATATGTTTAAGATGTTCTCAGAAAACCAAACTATCTTTCTAATCGGGATTGTAAAAATCCTTGAGACTTGAGAGTCTTGGTGCATCTGGAGCACTCCTACTTCTTACTGTTGCATACTGTGGTACAAATACAATATCATCTTCACGAGCTTCTTGTATGTTGGTGTAGAACATCTTTATTGCCTAAGCATTAGAGGAAGTAGGTGTTGGACAAAGCAGTACGATGCGGGTCAAATTTTTCATTCCGGCATATATTGCCAGCCAAATATGTATTGAAGTGTTGACCACTGCTAGACCTTTTTGTTTTTTTTTTTTTGAGACATGCTGTAGGAGGAAGACAGTAGTTCTTCTACATAGGCTACCATGTAGAATATTAACTATTATCATGTCTATATATGGGCATTTGTACACATTAACTCTTCTGAAGTTGCTGAACCGCATCCTTACGAATCTAAGCTGTAGCTATAATTTTATATTCCATGTTTTGTGGTTCAGATGTCATCTGGAAATGCTAGTTCTGGAAGTGTAGCTGCTGGACCTAGGCCTGTCCTCGTCCAATGATGGTCGGAATGCAACGTCTGGCCGGTGCAGGCATGCCAGCTTTCATATGGCCTCCCAAGCCGGTATGGCTGGTCTCAACCCTGGAGTTATCCCTATGCAAAGGGGTAATGCTGCTCAGGCTCATCAGCAGGTAATCTTCATACTCACATAGATTTTCGCTGCAACTTCAGTGCTGATCTTATAGATTTCACTCTTGTAACAGATGCGAAGGAAGGATCCAGGAATGGGAATGCAGAATCCTGGATACCCTCAGCAGAAGAGGCGCTTCTGATGTAATTTCCTCCCTCCTTACCCTTCTATATTTAATATTTTTCTAAAAGCCATGTGGATATCCATGATGTTGGCATCTGTGCTGCAGCTTTGAAAAAAAAAACAAAGAATTTTTAATTTGATGATGGATAACAATGAAATTTTTATTTCAACGTTGACAATTTAATATAAGAGGAAGGATTATGTTGAAATGGTTGGATATGCGTAAATAGGCAATGGGTGCCTTAGGTGTCAGTTGCTGAGTAGCTGGTTATTAGAGGTTTAGGTTAAAAACGATCATGGATTGTGACAATAAGAAAGCTTTATGGTCATGACTATTTATATCCTTCTAGAGAGCTGATTGTCAAAAATAAATAAACAAATAAATAATAATCATGTAGCAGACCCCAAAATTTAGGGTACATGCTTTTTTCTTATTATTGTCATCAACAATAAAGCTCGTATTAATTACTCTCTTAAAGGGTTCTCTCTCCATCTATGTTGCACGGACACGGCAACGTTGAAATAAACACGACACGTGGACACGTGGCAAATTCTTAAAAATACACACGACACAATGGTATTGTTCCTAATAGATGTTGTGTTTGTCTAACCATTTGGTTACCAGATCTTACCAAACAATGATATTATTTAAATATGAAAATGAAAGTCGGTAAACCTTTTAAAAAGTATTTAATTCTTTTTATGGTTTCTCTATTTGTTAATTTAAAATAGTCTATTAAATTGCATATCTATTTTTGATGTTTAGTTTTAAGTGTTATGGAGATGTAAAACAAACTAGGCATGGGACCTAATATTAGTTGCTAAACAGGGTAAATAAGGACCATAAATTCTCAAGAGCTTATTTTTCGCCCTGCTAAATTGTGGTGCCAACTTATCTTACATACGTCTTTCATGCTTGCGGGCAATCAGATTTCTATATTATCTTGGGGTGTTCTTGCCTATTCATGGAATGTCAATTTCCAGGCAATCAGACACTGTCTCGCGCAAGACATCCAATGATCGCAAGGCTCTTGTTCAGGTAAGAGAAATTTAATAGGAGGCTGCCATCCTTGTTTGTAAATTTCCAAGCCAGCAGCATTCACTGTTGGACACCTCTCAGCTCCGCGAACAGTTTCGATGGCAGTTTAGTGGCAGAAAAACGTGACATTTTATGTAACCAGATACTGCAAGCGAGAAAAGAAATGTCAATTTCTGTAACACAATTCTTGTACCAACCCTGCGCTTGTTGTGTTATGCAGGAAGCCTTGCTATTGAACCAGGCAGTTCTTGATGAGACACCATCCCTCATGGCTCATATTAGATTGCTGGAGATGATTAGTTTAGTTCAAATGTCCCTATTGTAGCGTGTGGGTTATTATTGCATCTTGCCGAGGTTTCTGTGAATTATGTGCTATGACTGTAAGATAACAGTAGACTTGTCTTTGTAATTTTGTTTTAAAATAAAGTCTGCTTCTTGTGCGTTCACAGCTCTTGAAGATTACAGGGATAATAATGGGCCAATCTATGACTGTTCTCTGCTGTTATCATCGAGGTTTGAGTTCCAGGCTCGTTGTAGGGGGCGCACCATCGAGGTTTCTTGCAAGCAGATGATCACTCTCTCTCAGCTAGCTGCAGTTGGATTAGTTTCAGGTGTGATTAATTTATTAGAATAATTTATAATCGAGGCTTTAATTTTTTTTTTTTTTTTTTTTTTTTTGGACCTCAAATTTATGAATTTGATGGCCTGTGGAGTGAGAGCCAGGCAGAAGAGATGCCAGAATTTATGCCCGTATGTTGCGTGCACGTGTCTTTTTTGTTGGCTAAGAAATGAGATATCCATCTATTTTGGTTGTGACAATGTCCAAAGCTTTTGGAGTAATCAAGGTTCTTCTGATGATTTCTAAATAGAAATTAGTGCAATACAAAAATACATAAATTACTTAAATTGTCGTGGCGGAGCCCAACATGAAGCACGAGCGAGCCTGATCCACTCTCAGTGCGGACGAGGGCGGCGGCGAGGCGGCAGGGGATGAGGAGGGGACGACGAGGGCGGCGGCGAGGCGGCAGGGATGAGGAGGAGGGGACGACGAGGGCGTCGGCGGGAAGACGGGGAGGGGATTTGGGAGGACAATTTAGGGGTAAAAAAATTTAGTTTAAGGGTAGTTTGGTAATTTTGAATAATTTTTGAGAGGTTTGTTTAGCAATTTTGTGGGTGTGAATAGCCGCTCTCATAATTTCGTGTGTCGAATAATGTATTTAAGTGAAGGAAAAAGGCAATAGGATATTTAAGTGCAATATTAGTGAAATTTTGAGGTGTTTTAGTACAATTTACATAAGATTAATCCTAAATCAATTAGAACTCATAACTAAATTTTATTAAAAAAAAAAAAAAAAACCAGGAAATCTAAACCAACTCGAACTTTGACAGAAAACTTTCCAACTTTTGGATGACCTTATTTTATGGGAATTTGAGTTATAGGATTTTCAACAATTGTTTTAATAAAAATCCCCGCGGATGCATGTTGTCGATTTTGCATTTTAGTTTTTAAGTTTTTTCTTGTATTCAGTTTGAATAATCACCAAAAAGTTCCATGCAAGCTTACAAATAAACCCTTGTCCCCTACATATCGTGCCATCTAAGATCAAACTGATCCTAGCCCATCCAATCTTAAATTCTCAATGCCTTACCCACATCTTTTGCACACCTCAAAAAAAAAAAAACAAAAAAAAAAAAAAAAAAAAAAAACAAACCAACCGAACGACTTCTCTCCTACATATGTTTCTCTCTCTGTGTTTGGGCCGTCGTCTACCTTCCTCTCCTTCATCACTGCATCATTGTTCCATGAAGAAATCAGAGTCAGAGAGATCATCCATCAATTTCCCCGGCGACATCATCTCTGAGATCCCTCAACGGGAGAGCTCAGGCCGTTAAAAAGACCAAGTCAGCGCAGGGGATGCTTTGACGTGTTGACTCTAGGAAGAGGTTCGCGGAGACAGGTTAGCAATGCAACCAAGTTCTCGTCTCCTTGCTCTCTCGATGAGATATGTTGGCATGATTACTATGGCCATGGATGATGCAAACAGCAACGACAATCTTGAGACTTACAAGCTGAAGACTTTCAGCTGGATCCAGAATTATCTACACGAGCATGCCTCTCATTATGCCAAGCTTTACAAAGAAAGTATGCTCTCTTACGATTCCTTTGGAAGTAGAAGAAGTGAAGTGAACGTTCGTTTCAATAAAGATACAGAGCCCTTTCTTCTCCCTCTCCACTCTTAACTTATAATCACGAACAATATTATTTCATCATGTATTTTTTCTCATGTCCTGTTTTGTCTCAAAGGCTGTAGCTTGGGGAGGATACGTAACATGTTAATTGCCTCAAGAAAATTCGCCCAGAAAGAATGATACATCATGGTAGCATATGGGGCATGAAAGACAATACCAGTGCATTCATGGTAGCATACGCATTCACCTCAAGGATTTCCTTCTGAACTCTGTATAATTGATTCAGTTATACTCCTTAATGATTTCCTTGGGGTCATGGTTCTAAAGATTTTGGGTCTTATTATAAGTAATAATTACTTTCTACGCTTCAATTGTTAAGGGAACTAGCGGCTCTTGGTAGTGCCAATATTTACTCATCTTTTTGAGTGATCTTGAGACCTTTGAACAAGAGAAGGATAGAGTTGCTAAAAAAATCCAGTCTTCCATTTATGTGAAAAGATTGTGATCGACTCTAAAATTTAAACAGTGGATGAAGAAGCTTTCAAGGAAGAGAGCTAGAAGATCGAAAAGAAAGCGAGGGCACCAAGCGCAACTCTTTAGAGTGAAGCGCATGACATAAGAAAGAAACAAGAGAACTATTCCACTGAGAGTTCTCACCGAGCTTCGTGTGAACTACACGACCGGCTACCCTATAGATGATCTAAACAATTAATGTTCAACATACTCTAATTAGGCTACCAATGAAAAATCACGTGATTCTTAGTTTTTTTTTACCAATACATCAAATGACATCTTTATTCTAAAGCTAATATTAAAAAAAAAATTGTAACCACTTAATCCATGATAAAAAAAAGATTGGAATCACACGTTTTTCTCATTGATAACCTAATTAGAATATGTAAATCAAAATGAACGATTTGGATCATCCATGGAGTGGCCGGTCATGGAATTCATTGTGTGCGTGTGTGTTCGCGCGCGTGTGTGTGTGTGTGTGTGTGTGGAGACATCAGAAGTCCTATTCCTAGATTAATCACAGAAATATCAAAAGGATGGTCATGCTCAACAAAACCAAATTTCAAGACAGGTATATGAGGTACAGAGGTAGCCATTTGCAAAGGAGAAAATTTTAGATGTCCACAATTTTACAAGGGCTGATATTTGCTGCTGTCCAGTTTAAAAGCCCAACCCTTGCCTGACTGGATGCAAGTCCCAGGGGAGGAAATTAAGAAACAAAACAGAAAAAGAAAAAAATACTTTTACTCAAGAAAGTAAACTTTTGCATAGGTGACTTGAAAGTAAACAAGAATCCACCTCTCTTGTGGTGTCAAATTAAGGTACAATTAACAAGGTGACTTGAAACTAGACAAACCAGATGCTCAGGTAAACCTGGGAAATTTACCATGTTGTGCAGCTGGAGCATTACCATGGCTTTTACTCAAAAAACAACAACAATGACACATTCAGCTGCTCATGTTTTTAAGGTGACATGCACTGAGATTTTTATTCTTATTTTTGATACTGATCACCAAAGCCAATAGCACCGCGACTGATCATTCAAATCATAACCAAGTAGATGGTAGCTTTGCATGTATATAACCTGTAGCCTGCCGTTTTTCTTCCTATGTTATTTTCCCGTAAATCGCAAGATGAATGGAATCAACAGTATCTACTGTGCAAATTTTCAGGAAAGATTTGTGATACCTGGGCGGATATCCTACTACTCTGTGGCAACGAGGAAAGGAAGGCCCCTGAGAGAAGAAGGGGGGAAAAACATTGATAATTTAGTACCCACTATAAAAGCATATATTTTGACAGATGCTGGAAAAGATCACTAGCCTACATATAACTCAATATATCTTATAAACAGGATAACGCATTATGCCAATGATGACAGTTGTTCAATCTTTGACCTAACTTAAACCATCCAAGCTCAAATTTCATGAACGGCAGCATCATCAGCCCCCATTGAGATTAGCGAGGAACCAAATTCCTTTACCAAGTCCTTTGACATCCACTTCTCTTAGTTAAACAGTATACTCAGTTCTCTACTACTTTCTTTAGCACTAACAAAAGTCTACACCAATCCCACCAACTTATACTAATCTTCATCATGTCATGTCATGTGTGTATGTGTAATCCATTGCTCCTAATAATTTCCAACCAAAGCATCGTGTTGTAGTATAGTCACTAAATGCTACTACCTATTTGGCTTAGTCTAGCACAAGGCAAGTTTTAAGAGCAAAACATCTCTTGAAAGAACTAGATAAATAAGAAGAGAACACAAAATGAAGACTTATCCTGCAATCAAAGCAACTTCATCATCCCAAATATTTTTAAGAGATTAGTAGGTTCAATGAAAGTGAACTCACCAGCCACCTCGTCTCGAAAAATAGTCACTGTCCAGAGAGACAGCGAGAGCAACAGCCACGGCTCTTTCAGCCAGAGTTAATGGTCGAACAACTTCTAGTTCCTCTATCTAAAATAACACAAGGAATATAACTGCATTGAACTGGAAAAGTATGGAAGGCTTCAAGCGTAGTATCAGTTGCACTTACTGTTGAAGCTAGACCGGATATGGGACTTGAATCAGCAATGCCGAATCGGATAACATACTGACCTGCGTCAGTGAAGAGCTGCCAAAGAAGCCCACTTTCAATTTCATTTCCAATCAAAATTGGTTGAATAACGTATTTAGTGAATGAATGAGTCATTCAACACTTAAAAAAACAACATCTAATTAGCCAGTCAACAATGGATCTACAGCACATAACCAGCACATAAGACAACAAAGAGGATGTTGATGAGAAAACACTATAAACACATCATTGATAATCAAAAAGTCATTAAAGAAGTACTAAGGGAGGGTTGAATCGTTGGAGGTTTCAGGTTTCAAATCTCAGATTCTAGTTGGCTTAGATGAAAAGTACTATGGCACTTAATGGGGAAAAAGAAGAAAGAAGAACATTTTAAAACGTTTGATTAACAATATAAATGCTGTATCATTGTCGGATGGAGACGATCTACGAATAGGTCAAATTAAAAAAAGAAGGAAACAAGCACGGAAGTACATATAAATGCTTAAATATTGCCAAACCTAATATAAACCTTTGTTTCGTCTGCAGGCAAATCAGAACATTTTATAAATTTCCTGGCCATTTAAAGAACAATATACTAGGAACCATTTTTCCATTTTACAGCTCAGCTTGTACCGTGTCTCAGGAACAACTGTGATTCCCATTGCAACTTCTAAATTAATCTGAACACCCTTTTAGCAAAGGAGAATCATGGAAGAATTGTTAGCTCCGGTTGCCTGAATTTAAACAAAATTATCAAAAAGGTAATGAAGTTCTTAGCTTTAAGGTTTTACAGCCAGACCCTCTTCACATAATGGCAATACCAACTCACAATATTGGCATCATGCCAGCAGCAAATTATTAGATTTAGTTATCTTTTCATAGAAGAAGATTTGGAGTTATGTGCTAGATAACCCAATTAAAGGGGAAAATATTAGATAATGATAGAAAGAAGGGTTTACTTATACAAGATAAATACATGGATGGCTTTTATGAATAAAAGAACTCCAAAATCACGGGATTTAACAAATTGTAGCCTGAACTGTGATATTCCTAACATCTGGTAAGGTGAATAAGTAACTGAACACTAAAATTAGGGCCACTCTAGAATTAATTTGGCTTGGACTGAAGTTCCAAAACTTGGTTCAAGGCAGCCAATTCCTCCAAAAGCATACTATAGACTGGAGTAGGGTCTAGTGATCAACCATCTGCACATCACAATCACCAAATAGACAAAATGGTTGCATGGTCTTGCACCCATGCAATTTATATTTCTTATCTCATCATCTACTCTTACAATCTCATGCTGCATTGTCTTTCCTATGTAAAATTCTGGAAAGTAATCTAAAAGCCTTGTCAGCTCCAGTTTGTCATCTTTAAAAGTATTCAGTTATTTTTAAACACTAAGAACCAACAAAGGCATGCACTGTAATATACGAGTACTCCATCTATAATATTCATGTAGAAGTGTGATTTTATAAGAATAGATTCCTTTTCCGGAAAGAAAACCAAGATTTTAAATCACATTTCATTATAGTGTCCAACCCTTAAATATCAAGAAAAAGTATATAAACAGCACAATACTCTCAGCATTTGGATCTTTCTGTCTTAGATTTTTACATGTAAAAAAATCTCTAAAGGAACCCTCGCTCCTGTAAGAATAAAGGCCAACTAAATCAAATGCATGTTCATTGTTATATAATGTGGGGAAGGAACACAGTGCCATAAGAGCTATACGAATAACATGATTGGTATTGTTTACAAGTAAGTGTATTGTGTGAGCGCGCGAGCGAGCGAGCGCGCGTGCTTACGCATGTCTGATGAACTCTAATACAGAATTAATTTCAAATGCATGTTAATAGAAGTGTGAAAAACATAGTGTAGCATGCATAAATACATGAAGAAGAAAGTTCTTGGCTGACATCAATATTCAAATAATTGGCATGCAATGAATGGACTTATGTCACGTTTTGGTTCCATGAAACTAGAGCTGCACAGCAAACACTTGAGGTTAAAATAGTTTTAACAGTTATGCTTATTTAATAAATAAATCTAACCTCAAAACCAATTCCCCTCCAATCACGAGCAATCTGAGCCAACACATTGTCATTCTCGTCCTTCAGGGTAAATGTCCAATTCCAAAATCCAGGATTCTCAACAACAGCAAATTGCTTATTCCTATAATTCAAATAATACCAAAAATCAAATTCAATGAGTAGAATATACCAGGGTATTCCCATTCCTAGTTTGAAACTTCAATTAAATTAGGCAATTTATAACGTCTCCCAGAAAATGATAATCCATTCCCCCACACCTGCATAGCAGGCGGCCTCTTAATATAGCAACTAAACATTGTGATAAGCATATTTCAAGTGACACACAGACCTGCAACTTCAGGCTAGCGCAAATAGGTAACCAATTTGAAGGAGAGAATTTAAGTCACTAGAAATTAAATATGATATTATCTCTTAAATGCAGAGTTCTTTTGGAACATATTTCCTACATTTTACTAAAATAAGGTTCATGCTAGTTTAGTTCAATAAAACAATGTTTTATTGAACTAAACTAGCATGGACCTTATTTTGGAAAGTGAAAACTAGTTAATTTGCTAAGTATAATTGTACAAAAATATTTTGTGCCTGACGAGTATAAGAAAATTACCTATTATTTTACTGTCCAAGTCTTACCAATATCATTGTTCCATTAGTTCAGCCCCAAATATGAACTATGTATCATACTGACAGCACCAAAATCATTATTTCTTGGATAGTTTCTGCATGCTTACAGATTCAAGAGGCATACATGTCACACACATGCACCTAAATCCTTATTTCTTGGATTGTTTAAGAATGCTTACAGTTTCCTTAATTCTCAGATTGTTTCAGCAAATCTACAGATCGACGCATGCAAGTGCATGTCTGCATGCACAAAGAAAAAGGAAAAGAAAAGAAAAGAAAAGAAAAGGGAACCACAATAGACTGCATGACCCATAGGGCCATAGCCTTATGCAAACCTACTTGAAGTGCATCCGTCTTTTCATTTGCTGTTGATCAGCGATTACCCTATAGTTAGAATTATCTGTCTCGGCTTATCCAAGATTTACACCACCCCCCCCACCTCTGTATAGTACTTTTTCTTGTATTCATAGCTACAAACACCATTTCCTGGTAGTACCTCATTGCTGAATCATATATATTAACTTTGCTAAGCAGAGATGCACATCACATCACAGTCACTTGAATTCGTGAAGAACATGCTCAAGTGCCAACTAATTTGATCAACCAACTCATCATATCAGTAGCTACCATCATCAGTTTGATCACTTGTAATGATACAACATAAACATCAGCTTTCCTCTCTCTAATGTTACAAAGATGAAAGTGGTTGCAATACCAGGATCATATTTTCTCTGAACTCTGTAGTCTTGCCTTCAATTTCGTTCCATTATACCAATTTAACCTCACTCCTTTAAAAGCCATCTCTAAGTCAAAATTCTCGCAACAAATTTGCCTTCTCAACAGCATTGCAATCTATGGCGTAGAGGCCCAAGTGCCCATAACTCATCTGCTAAACGACTGTGTCCTTGTAGTAGCAATGTTGGACAAAGACTCCTCAAGTATAGTGATTCAACAACCTGGGTGATTCATATCAAAACGGGAGGGTCATGCTTAAAGTTAGGCAAGTAGACTAGCTTATCATGCTTCTATCAATTGTCTGCTACAGACAGTAGCGTAGTAAATTTATCGTAGATGGATAACATGTTAGCATGTTGTGAATAATTGTATTCTTTTGGTCGTATAACAAAAGCATATGCCAAGCTGTGCACTCTGAGCATATGAATAGAGCAACCTTGTACTTGGGCTCACAGTCACAAAGCAAACAATTTATATGATGGAATGACTATGCAATCACAGTTTCCACTTTAACTATTGCTCTTCAAATATCATGAACATAAACATTGTGGCCAAAACTCTTTAGCTCTCAGAAGCAACACTAGTTTTTTATTCGTGTTCCAAACTAGAATGTCTCGTGATCCATGATAACAATTCATCGCTAACCTACTCTGAGCTCTGATAAAAACTTCTTAAATGAAAATACAAAATGGACTTGGGAAGGTAAAAACTTGAAGCAACCTATTTTTCTGACAAAATACAAAGAGAGAAAACAAAGGGCATGTGTTACCCGAGGTATAAATCATATATTCTCCTCCAAAGATGCCAACGCCTATGAACTACACCAATTTCCTAGAAAAGAACAGAAGATTAAGGGATTGTTTGGAGGAAACATTGGGAGAGCTATTTGTGTAATTCAATATCTCAACAAGAATGCATATATACACACTTGCACAGGACCATAATTGCATACCTTACCATCAACTTCTGCATAGATAGAGCTGTTTATCAACCAAAATGGCCTGCGAATCTAATATTAGATGTAAATATTATAGCATAAAAATGGAAATGAATGTAGAAAGCAAAAAGGTAAAATGTGATGTTTAATAATCTATCACCAAGTATCAGGTTAAGAGTTTTACCGTAAATATCTCATTTCCATAGCATCAATTATCTGCGCAGTAAATGGACGCCTTGTACGAAGAAGCTGTATTTGACAAACATAATGCATGCTTTAGCAACAACTACTTTAGACAAAGTTAATAAAATTAGGATATAGTATGTGGCAGACACATTGTGAAACTGCCTATATACTATAAGCACTTTTGGTAGGATGAAAACTAATTTAGGTTAATATACAAGATATAAAAAGTTTATTTGCCAAAAGTGATCAAATATGCAATAATCAGAATGTCAAACAAATAATACCACTTCTAACACTGTCAGAAGCAAGAAGGAATGGCACAACAGATGCAGGTTGGATTATATAACAAGGTGCTGTCCATAAATTAAGGGCAACTCATTTTACTACTTCTAAGTAGGGAATGACTCAACAGAGGAAGGTTGCATCCTTGTAATACTAAAATTTGAATATCAACTCCAACACATTCCTGCCAGCAAGTGCATCTCAATTCCCAGTGTAAACGTGCAATATCAAGCAGTGAGACTCACATTTGGCTTCCAGGTTTCCTGATGCTTGGGACACTGAACGACACTACCTAAATTACTCACCCAAAGGTTTGGGTTGCATGAAAAGAGATTGAGGTTTTCTTTTAAAGTGAATAAGAAGAAAATACGAGGAAGTTTCAGATACATTTTATTGCTGTCTGGAACCAAAAGAGGAAGGAGAAAGAAGAGAAATCAATGAGGATACACCCAAATAAAACAATAACTTAACCCTTAAGACCTCCAAACTGACTACAATTCTTTGATTATGTCCTTTTATAGGTATTTTGAAAGTTCAAAACTATAGATAAAAAATAGACAAAATAAACTATGGACAGGACTAATTGAATTGAGTTCCAATCCTATGATTTCTTTCAATAGATGGAATTGTGGATCATGGAATTGCAAATCCAATTCACATTATTTGGATGTAACTGATATTCCTGAATAGTCTCTTCAATGAATAGTTTTAAAAAAACTATTTTCTATCTACAACAAAACTCAAAAACAAAAAACTTCATTCTTGAAGTTTAATTGAAAATTGATCATCCATTTTGAAGGAACGAGGAGGGAAGATGAGACGTGATCTTGCTGGAAAAAAATAGGAAAAAATAATAGGTCATAGAGAGATATGAGGTAACAATAAGCAACGGGCCCATGGGACGAGGGAGATGAGACATGATTTTTGCAAAACAAATATGAAGACTTGATGGGCCAGAGGAAAATAGGAAGTAACAAATATTAGTAAGGCCTGCAGATAAATTTTGTTAATTAGAATTCACTTTTTAAGAGTGAACTGTTCACCACTTTCTCATTTCACTAGGAAACTTGGAATTCCATAATTCAAAACTAAGAAAACAGTGGAATCAGAACAATTCCATGAATTACAGTTCATGGAGTTCCAATTCGCATCAACCAAAAAGAGACCTAACAGACAACTAACAAACAAATCTTGAAAAGGTTACTACACATGTGGTTATTATCCACAGAAACCAACAAAACTTAATCTTTTAACTCCTCTTTACTTGAATCAGATTTGATTCCCAAAAATATACTCATCAATCCTAATCTAAGCTAGACTAAAAATCTTACATCTCTAAACTTTGCATAGTCCTCATCTCAGGTCCATTTTGGGATAAAGCCTCTCCAGAAAAGAAGAAAACACCCTCTACTACTGAAGATATATTCAAGCGTCTTTTTAAAGAGAAACAATGAGGTGTAAGCCTCCCCATGTTTGCATTAAAAAGAGCTAAGTGAAACATTATCTGAAATGGAGGAAAACAAACAGTTGTGAGATCACATGTAGCCTGACCCCAAGAAATGAAAAGCTACAGCACAATACAATATGATTTCGCAGTTAGCTACAGAGATGATAGTTCAACTAGAATGTTTGCATCACAACAAGAACTAGTTGAAAGCAAATCATTTCCCTCCATGTTGCCAGAGGTCGGAGTTAAAACCAACCATGGTGAGGAACTTGGGAACTACTTGGTACAAAGGACCCTCCTCAAAACTACCACACCTTGACACCTTCAGTTCTTGGTTTGTGCCTTAGATCCATTGTCTGCAAATCGACCTCGATTTGGTGCCCTGACGTTCCTTGGCTTCACCACCAACAACCTATAATGTGACCCTCCTCAATCCATGTCGTAACAAAAGAAATGCAATGAAGTAGAAAGCGAGTAGTACTCCTCTGAACTTATTAAAACTTTCTAGCATAGTTGGCCACCCGATCAACACAATCCAACATCTCCTCTTTTCCCTCTCCAAACAAAAATGAACCTCGTCATCCTAATGTAGTTCTGTCCAAAACTTCCAAACTTATACCACTTCAAATCAACAAGTAGAAAGCCAACCACAATGGAATCAAAGAAAAGCACAACATCTTTCCCCAGCTGGAAGCTGATGAATCCTTGGACAAGTTGTGCAAGAGAAATGATGATCTACCAAACACCCCATGCCATACTGCCATCCCTACTGCCAGATCCACTGAAAAAATGTATAGTGAAGCCACCACTTCAAGCCAGCATCACTACCCCACTTCAAGCTGAATACACTATGGCACCACAATAACATCTCAATGTATTTTCGATATTATACAAAAGTTTCTGTGCCAAGAATGTAAAAAGTTGTACTTCCATTGACTTCTGAAAAAATAAATCCAACAGTGGGTTCCAAGAGATTTATCAGCACAATCTAGATTATCACCATGATCTTCCCTCCATATCCAAACATCAAGTATGGACTGATCACACCGTCTTTCTTCCATCGTATCCCTACTAGTTTCTGGCATGTGTTGCATGTGTCACTAGGGAGGCTCATAAATAACATGGCTTTTTTGTCCCAACGAAAATAAACAACAACCCATGACTCTTTTTTCAGGCTGATAGTATTAGGACCCACCACATTTATGTGTTTCCATATTTAAAGAAAGCGTTAAGCAACCAAACATGAGTATGGTAGGTACCCTAGAAGATTTTGCATTATGTATAGAGATAGACATGCAAATCAACCAATTTGAATTGATTATCATCTAAATTGTTTTTCTTCACAACATGTAACTCGTAATCCATGTGTCTAGACTAACAGTTACAATAAAGGTGTCAAAAGAGGGTTCCAAAACCAAGAAGGTGTGAGTTGTTAGTGGTCAATTGTGTATGAGAGATTGTGGTTTACTGTTTGCCAATTAATTATTAAGAGAAGCGCGAGCACACGCATGTGCATATTGTGGGGCACACAGCACGACAATGCGCGCGCGCACAGAGAGAGAGAGAGAGAGAGAGAGAGAGATTGATCACAGCTTATGATTCTTTTCCTTCTTCCAATGCGATTATGATATATGATGCATAAATATAGCATTAGAATTTGTACTCAGTAAGAAGTTAACAGTGTGAGGTTTCAGTTACGGTTCCTCAAGACATAATCCCTCTAACCATAAACTGATAAACGTATATCCCATTCTATCAGGTGATACGGTTATTAAAGAGAAAGATAAAATGTTCACAATTCTTGAGTTTCCTTCTTGAATCTACTTATGCCATATAAATGCAACAGTATAAAATGGGAAAAGATCTCAGTTGCTTCTATGGCCTCAGTGCTTTATAGCACGAAGTAATACCATCTGGTATATATATTCTCCTTCTAGGTTCTCTTGGTCTAGAAGAATTTTTTGGGTTACTCTTTAACCGCACAAGCTCCAATGAGGTTTACCTGCATGACCATCGAGGTAATCTCTCTGCCCCCCAAACGGCCTTCTCAGAATCACAAAAAACCGCTCACCTGTCCTTAATTTCCTTGGCAGGAACTTGGCAGCATTAGGGGTCTGATGTCAGGTTGCTAGTTGTCAAATTTTCGATATTTACTTGAACCTTCAATCCATAACCGACCCATGTTAATACAAAGAGGCTACGACAATCATGATTCCATAACATAATAATTAAAATAATGCAGCTAATATTTTTAGTAGTTTTCAAATTTGCAGAGCAAGAAAATTTCAGAAGAGCATGTGATGATTTGCAGAAAAACAAAAGAAACATTTATACCACAAAATTTGAACCAAAATGTGGTGCCACGTGTCAAAATCACATTCTCATGGTTGAACATCATGCAGAGAATAGTAATATACCTGCCTAAAGATGAGATTGCTTTTCTCATAAATGAAACCCACAGGCTGAAAGAAAAGCATGTATTAATAAATATTTCAAATCCCGTGAGATCAAAATGAAAAGGCACCGCCTTAATACAGAGTGCAGAAATTTCAAAACTTCAGTGACCCTAATGGAAGAGATTAGTTACACACAGCTTCTGGATAGCAAGCGTCCACTATTGTATATCGGCTCTCCTGTAATAAAAAGTTAAAAAAGAAAACAACAAACATCAATCAGCACATAGCTATGAGCTTTAATCACAAAATGCTCAATAAATTCTCAAACATATCATATATATTATACAACATGATAAAGATAATACATGAAGAAACTCATCCTTAATCCTTATTGTTAATTTTATAAAGAACAAGTGTTAAATGCAGTAATACGAAAACTGAAGTTCAAGTGATTGTATTCAACAAGGCTATTGCACTTTACAACATTTACGCATGTGCATCAGATAGAAGTCAGTATATGTTTCTAACAAAAATAAATTCATTGGTCACAACCAAAGGAATTATTTTTCTCAAATAATATCAAGAAGTTTTGTGATTACTGTGCAAATTCCATTATCACTGCGATTAGGATCTTATTTTGAAATAAAATAACTAATAAAATATCATAATTTATGAACTATTCATTTAATTTTTCTCACCTACTGACACAAAAGAAATTATCACATTTAGATTATGTCCCAGATATACTAACAATCATCTCACTCATATGGAAATTTTGGTTCAAATTTTTTAATGCGGGGTATCAAATGTTCCACCTTTTGCATTAATTGTATTCTTTCTTTCCGAGTATCATCATTGGAATAGCCTTCTCATCACTTAGAAGAAATCTACTAATATTTTTTTTTATCAAAGCGGACTAAAGACCTCAACAATTATTATGTGTCTAAATGTATAGGATTTATCCATAAACAATATTCTTATTTATGAATAACATCTTGTGGAACTCTGCCTGAGTAAAGACATTTCTAAGGGAAAACAGAACAGTTTATAATAGAGTAGTACTATGTCTAACTGTTTCCATAGGAGAGCCTATGGTTCTTCAAAGATCCTTTCAAGCATTATATTCAATATAAAGGAAATTCATTTGAAAAGCATGTTGATAATCTGGGTTGATCTTCGTTGACAACTGTAGGAGGGGCTCTTCATACTTATAGCCCAACCCCAGATCAGGAGAGTAATAAAAGGAATAAGGATATTATTCAGTTGAAACTCCATAGAAAGTTTGCTCCACAGGCAGCTGGCGTGCAGGAAAATCTATGAACATGTCACTTTAGTTATCAAAGAGTGCTCTTGGATGATAACTAACAGTACAATATGAGGTCTTGTGAAACAGGAGTCCACTTTGGAGCGAAGAGAATAGTCTTAATGCACTTTTTATTTATGCCGAATTTTGTTTCATTAATGTGCCACAAGTACCTGTCTAAAAGTTGTAATACTACCAATGAAACACGCTACCTTTTTTCCACAAATAAAAATAAATAAAAAATAAACCTCAATATTTCCTCCCTCACACACCCCATCCCTCACCGCACCTGCTCTTGCTTGCTCCCACTGTTACACATAATCCAAATGTGGCCACCGCCTCATCAAGCTTGATCAAATTCCTTAATAAAGTCTCTGTCATTACACCAAAATTTTGAAGTTGTGGCAAGGGTTGATAGTAATTCTTTTATATTTTAACATGCCCTACAGGTTGAGCGCCCCTTTTTATGGGCCGAAACTTGGGCTTTCTGCACTGTGATATTTATTTTTAAATGTGCACCCAGTGGGATTTGAATTTGGATTGCTTTGATACCATGTAAGGTGCATGCCACTGCACCAAAACATCAAAGTTGACGCGAGGTTTAAGGGTAATATTTTGTACTCTAACAAATTCAATTCTCAAAAGCACTTGATAATAGTGGAAATTCCGAGTCGCAACCCAAATGAATCTAGCTTGTCAAGAATATTGACTCTCTAGTCGTGCCATAAGACTTAACCTCATGATCAAGGGCACACGTTCTTTTAAATGAAAAGCAAAAATTATACTACACTAAATAAAGAAATTAGTCACTGTCATAGATTACATAGTTTATCATAAATTACATGGCTTATGGACAAATGGTAAGAGGAATATTTGTCAAACCCCAAGTAGACTCAAGAGAATAACAAATGGATTCAACCCGTGCATTGCGCACAAAGCCATGTAAAATATTGGGCTTTTGTCGAAGAACCCTAGATCAAATAGCATGATTCTTAGTTGGCATAAATATAAAAATAATAATATTACAACGTTAATACATCTAAAATCATAAAATTTCAAATAAATATGCAATTGATTATTTTAATTTATGTATCTTTTTAAGTAAAGAGAAAACACAAGAGAAAAAATATTTTCTCCTTTTACTAGTGTGGTGGAGAAAAACCCATGGATCAGAATCCGTCACATGCAGCTGGACGCTCCCGATTGGACCTGTCAGAACATACAACAAAGGAAGACACCTTTTATGCCAGGAGCACCGGTATGGTGCCGGCCTAAGACCCTCAGGCTTGAGCATTGTTTTAAAAATCGGATTAATCGGCCGATTAATCAGCTGATTAATCCTATTCAGTGGCAGCCCGCTTAATATTACATTAATCGCTCTGATTATGCGCTCGAGCGATTAATCAGGTCCAAAACGATTAATCTCCGATTAATCTCCAATTAATGTGCAATTAATTTGATTAATCCCGATTAATTATTTAGGTATTTCATATGTTTTTTATTTTAAAAACTTATCACTTTGTGTGTGTTGGATCGCTAAGTAGTTTATGTTGTGATGTTGATGATTTAATAATGATCTTTTATTAAATAGTAGATGAACTGTTATTTATTAAATAGTAGATGAATTATGCTATTTTATTATTGTATATTTTGCATAAAGTGATACTTATGTTTTATTATTTTTGATTATTTTTAAATTAACTTATTTAGCAATCTTTCTCCATCATTATTTAAAACTCATTATTTTGATTGATAATTGACTAATTTTTTTATTTATCTTATTTTGCAAGTAAGTTCTTTAATTTATATTTATGTTGCAAAATTTGAAATCTTGGATTACTAATGTATTTTTTTTTACTATTTATTCATATTGTCTTATTCATCGTATCATGATTTATAACTTCACCTCTAGATATTGTCTTGTATAATATTTAGGTATTTTCAATAATTAACTGTATATATTCATATGTGTTGTGTATAAATATAATTAAATATATTAAAATTTTCAAAAATGATTAATCCCCGATTAATCTCCGATTAATCCGATTAATTATTATTCAGTGTTAGACCGCACGAATAATGAAACCGATTTTTAGAACACTAGGCTTGAGAATCAGTAGTTGAAAAGAAAAGGGAGACCAACATAAGAAAATTGTCGATGTGATGGACGGGTGGACCGTGCAAAGAACAACTACATGTGTGTAATGGTGGACTAGTAGAAGAAAACTGCTAGCGTAATGGGGGTGTGCTCTGAGAACTAGGGATATGACATCCTCCTTGAAGAAGAATGTATATACCTGATATGGATGCTAGCGTGGAGGCGGAGTTGGTGGATTGTTGTAACTGCATGATGTGCATGTGCTGAATTTATGTAACAATTGTGATCACAAATGTTGGTTGGTTGAGATTTCGTGCATGAAAATCTGTTATTGTCAATAACTGTGTAACGTCGGGGGAAGATAGAGTTGCATAATTGCCGGTGGAGATCATGAAAGATCTATTATTGGAGCTTCAGGGGAGCTGAAGCCTTTGAAATGGGGAGGGTCTCGAAGTGGAGAAGACCAAGAGGAGGTGAGGGCTTCGGGTGATAAAAGCCTCGAAGTAGCAGCATGCGATTTCGGATCGGAAATGTCTTCGGGATGGAGAAAGCTCCAGGCAGGCTAGAAGTGGCGGAGGCTTTGAGATAGACTCTGAGAGTTGTGGATGTCCCACGAAAATCACTCGGTAATTTGTACACGTATCATCATCCTGGAGCGGGTCAAATTTTGACCACTACAACTAGGCTTGGTAATGATCTTTGCATGATAAGAGCAATGTTACCTAGAATGTGGAACACTTTGGTACGCGGTACAAAAACGGCAATGAAAACCTGACTAGCCTCGGAACATAGTACGATGGGGGTCTTTGGTTCACTTAGTTGGAATGAAAAACGTTAATCCCAAACACATAATGATTTTCAAATCATATGTGTCTATGTATCTGTGTCTATGTATACATATATAAAGAGATAGACTTGTGTTATTCCGAAAGAATTCGAGCCCGAATCCTTCTCACTAAATACCAACATCTGACATTCAAATATAAGATCCACTCCATTGAAGTTGATCTATATTATTTAAAGTAATTAAAAATGAAAATCAAGTATTTTGAATACTTTTTGCCCATCCATCAAGCAGCACAAAATGGACGGCTAAAAGTATTTAGGTCATTAGATCTATGTATTTAGACATACAAATTCTCGATCCGGCCATTTGATCATGATCTAAACATTTAAAAACCCCTACAAACTAATTTTTGTTAGATTTCAAATGTTCTACACCGTTAAACTAACCAACTCACTAATTAGGCTGTCTGTTTTTCCCCTACTTGATGCATGGGCA
This sequence comes from Agave tequilana, assembly GCA_038442645.1. Taxonomy (NCBI): domain Eukaryota; kingdom Viridiplantae; phylum Streptophyta; class Magnoliopsida; order Asparagales; family Asparagaceae; genus Agave; species Agave tequilana. The sequence goes on from JAVJIF010013812.1 coordinate 23,988, forward strand.
AAAAATATTCAAAATACTTGATTTTTAGTTTATAGATACTTGAAATAATATAGATTAATTTCAACAGAATGAATATTGTATTCAAATGTCGTAGGATTGTATTTAAGTGGGAAGGATTCTTGCTCGAATCCTCCCGGAATGATACAAGTTTATCTCTACATATATATACACATATACATATATAGAGATAGACACGAGTCCCTTAGGAAGGATATGGAGATGAATTATTCTCAGTCAAATCAATGTTAGGTCATTCAAATTGAAAATCTACTCTGTTGGAGTTATATCTACATTGTTAAGAGTGCTTAAAAATAAAAATTCAAGTGTTTTGAATACTTTTTGCTTATTGATCAAGTCGGTGCAAAATAAATGGCCGCAATAGTGAGTTAATTAGTTTAACAGTGTAAAATATTTGAAACCTAACAAAAGTTGGTGTATGAGGGTTTTTAAATGTTTAAATCACGATCAAATGGTCGGATCAAGAATTTGTATGTCTAAAGTCAAAAAATTTAAGTAATATGCTACTTTCGGCCGTCCATTTTGTGCCTACTTGATGCATGGATAAGAAAATCACAAAACATTTGATTTTTAAATTTTAATTACTTTAAATAATGTATACCAACTTCAACAGAGTGAATTTTATATTTAAATGTCGTAGCATTGAATTTGAGTGAAAATAATTAATGCTCAAATCTTTCCAGAAGTAGCCAAGTCTATCTCTACACACACATATAGGGCATGTTTGTTTGTTATAATTGGCCGTAATTCGTAAGTCATAATTAGTAAATTCTTATACATTTGTAAATGAATTACATGCATGTAAATTTTAAGGTGTTTGGTTGATAATATTAGGTTGTAAGCGGGAAAGTGCATTGTGTTTTACGGTGTTTGATTGTCGTAATGTGTAAGTCGTAAGTGAAAAAGTAGACCAGAAAATTAACTATTAGGTGATTTAAATTTTTTTAATATTGCAAATAAATACTAAAAATGCTAAATATTAAAAAATTAATATTAACATAAAAAATAATACAAATTTGCATGACCACAAAATTAACTGTAAGTGAGCTGTAAGTGAGTGGTAATTGGGTTGCAAGAGAGTGGTAGTTGAATTGCGTAAGTCTTTTACGAATTACGGTCCAAACAAATACCGTAGTTGTAATTGGGTTGTAAGTCATTTACGAATTACAGCCATTTATGACTTTTACGTCCAAACAAACAACCCAATATATGAATATGTATATATATACATATGTAGATAAGGGGTATGAGCTGCAACACAAAGTCTTGTATGAGCTAACACAAAGTCTTGTATGAGCTAGAGTAATGTTCACTCACAATTTTGTTGTGGTAAATTTTCAAAAAAAAAATCCTACTTTACAAACAAACCAGTTGTTAGCAGCAAGAGGAGCACCAGTAAAAAACCTTCCTTTAAAGGCACTCTCTCGCTCCGTCCGATCCCTTTCCCATTCTTCTCTTAGCAGTAGTGATCATTGTTGCTTGTTAAAAAAAAAATAAGAAAACCTAACTAAAGTAATCGTCCATGGTCCAGTTGCTACTTCGTTGCGGATTGAAAAAGAAGAATAAATTTTAGGGCAAGAATTTCAGAGAGGGAGCTCCATCGGGTAGTTATGTGTAGCCGCCGAGAGAGATCGGGGAGAAAGAGAGGGCGTCGGCGAGATAGAGATATGAGAGGGGTGCACGCACCTATAATAGAGAGATCGAGTAAAGAGATGAGTCTTAGGGGGAAGAGAGAGGCACGACACGGGTTGGGTTTCTACATATTTTCTTTTTTAACATGCAGTAGTGATCAGCTTCTGACCGTTGTTGTTGAGAGAAGGATAAAGAGATCGGGAGGAGCGAGAGAGGGTGCCCAATAAAGTTTTCTTTAACTTTTAGTTGCTGCTGACAACTTGATTTGTTTGTAACGTAGGGTTTTCTTTTTGAAAATTTACCACAGCAAAACTGTAAATAGCCTGTAAAGCTGCCAAGTGGACTCCAGTTCATATAAGATTTTGTGTTACAGCTCATACCCCTTATTCTATATATATAGAGAGAGAGAAATGATCCTATGAGAATGAATCTCAAACTAAGCTTTATAAGAACTCTAAGATGAACCACCCATGGGTGATCTGAAACATTTCCCTTGATCCACAAACTCAAAATAAACTAATAAAGAAAAATCAAGTAATTTCAAGACTTTTTTTCCATGTATTAAGTGATTACATGAAATATTTATTTCAGTTGTAGAAAATGTCATTTGATGCATGGGAAAAAGGTTTGGCATAACTTGATTTTTTAATCTAATTTGGGTATATAAATCAAGATGAACATTTCATATCATTAATATGATGACCCACTTTGGAGTTCACATGAAGCTTAGTTTGAGAACCGTTCTTATAGGATCATTTTCCAACACACAAACATAGATATATATTTAGAGAGAGTAAGGGGTCTGAGTTGTAGTACAAAATCTTATATAGGCTGGAGTACATGTGGCGGTTTTACATGCCACTCACAACTTTATTACTATAAACTTTCAAAAAAAAAAAATAGCTATCAGCAGCGGCAGGAGTTACCAAAAAAAGCCCTCCTTATAGGAAGTCTCTCCTTTCTTTCTCACTTTACCCGATCTCTCTCCCCTTCTCTCAGAACAGTGATCAGAAACTGATCGCTGATGTTCGTTAAAAAAAAATAAGAAAACCCAAGTCGAACCCTCTCTCTCGCTTGAGACCCATCTCTCTCCTCGATTTCTCTCTTTCTCTCACTGATGCCTAAGCCCTCTCTCTCAGATCGTTATCTCACATTCACCCTCTCTCCAAGATCTCGCGACAGAGCCAAAAAAAAAAAAACCCTGATGAAGCTCCCTCTTCCCCTCTCAAACTCTCATCACAAAAATTTAATTCTTCTTCAATCTATAGCGAAGCAGTAACTAGACCATGGGCGATTACTTAGGTTGGGTTTTCTTTCTTTTTTTTTCCCTAGAGAGCAACAATGATCGATTTGTGATCGCTACTGCTGAGAGAAGGGGAGAGAGATTGGGCGGAGAAAGAGAGAGGAGAGATAGAGAGAGTGCAGTATAATGGACGTTTTTTTAACAATTGTTGTTGTTAAGAGCCGGTTTGTTTGTAAAATAGGAATTTTTTTGAAAATTTACCACAGAAAAGTTGTGAGTGGCCTATAAAGCTACCACATGTATTCTAGCTCATATAAGATTTTGTGCTACAACACATATCCCTTATTCTCATATATATATATATATATATATATATATATATATATATATATATATATATATATATATATATATATATATATGAGGAAAGATTATATTACACCTACAGTGACAAGAGTTTACACCTACTTGTTAAATACACGGTGGCCACACACATTCACAATCCAAGCTGTTGATTTTGATCTCTTGTATCTCATGTGGATCAGAAAAATATGGGTATTGAAATTTTCTAAAATATGCATCTCATGATCTAAAAATGAATGGCAACTAACGGTCTTAAAAGCCATTTTTTGTTATTTGCTTGACTTGTAGGACAAAAGCTTTCATGCCATGTGATTTTCAATCCACACAGATTTTAGGATATGTAGATCACAACCAATGGCTCAGATCATGAATAGAAGTGGCCCAAAATGTATTTAATATATGTACAACACGTAGTGACACTACATATCCACAAAATATTCAATATTCAAATAGCATTAGAATAAAAAAAATAATCTAAAGTTCCAAATGGCCCTATTCCACAGCAATAAAAATTTAGAAATAACTAGAAGTTCCAAAAACAATGAGATAAAGATAAAGTTTTCTTCCCTTTCGCCTTAGGATCTAGATGCCCACTCGGTTGAAGAAACTTAGTCGTTTGAGATTGTTACGACCGCATACAAATCAAAGAGGTTAGGACTTCCTTTCTTCAACCTTAGTATATAAGTTATTTTATAGTTTCATTTGTGTTTATTCACTTACAGTAATAGTTAGCCAAATTTACTGATCGAGATCGCAAACGTACCACGATTGGAAACGCGCGATCTGGATAAAAAATCGTGAGGAAGGGCGAATTTGGTAACCCTGGGATATGAGGTATCAAGTGAAGAAATTGCAAATTCACACTTTAGACTATCAAAACTAAGTGCATGAGATCAATTATGCATACAGATGAATTATGAATCTAGGTAATCCATAAGGCTTTTATAATATACTCACAAGGTTTCTTGCAGTAAATTTAGTTTCTTTTTAAATTATGAGGTATGTAAAATTTAGGAAAGGAGAGGGTTAGGTCCCATAAATATTCGATTTCTAAAGACTTGAGAAGTAAAATGTCCTTTATAGTTTGGTGGCTAAATGTTGGTAAATTAATCATAAAGACCCCGTGGGGGTGGCATGTAGATAGATTTTGCGCAACTTGCACTCCCTCCTAGATGGAACCGCAGATGACATTGCTTGCGAGATTAAAGCAGTATAATAGTATATTGTATTGCCACCATTTTGTATGGGGGCAAGTTCAACCAGAGTATACGAACTGTATGTGATATACTTTTGATGCACAATAGTGCAGTCAACAAAGTGGTTTCAAAAGGTCAAGTAGGATACATGCCCAGCCCCCCTGACTAATATTAAGAGCTCCCCACTTTCTCAGGATGCAGAGGAAGAAGGAATAACATTATGGTGTTGTAGGAGGGTACCTCATTGCTGCAGAAGTTCCTCCATTGGTTGCCTCACACACCTTATTTGTGACATTAGCACTTGGCCCAAATACCAAAACAAGTTTGATCTCTATAATTTGTGCCCATTTTCGAGCTCCAGCTTTAAGACTATAACCAATTTATTCTCGGCAAACTGAATATCCAAAACCTTATTGATGCAATACAGGTTGGATCGTAATCACCTTCGAATTAAAAACATTGAAAACTAGGGTTTAACAAGAGGAACTAGAGTTTAGAGATAGAACCGGATAAATGTTAGGCTTCGCAACCCTTACGCGGGTTTCATACCACTTACACCACGGCTTCACACCCCAATCTCAAGAACTCAAGGGCTCAAAAAATTTAAATGAAAAAGTTTTAATTATTCATTGTCTACTGAATAAAAAAGTTTAGGGCCATATATAGGCTTTATCAAAGAGTACATTCTAGGAAACATCTGATGTGGTATTAAACACCCACATAAAAAACTGACTCAACATAAACTAAGACAAATAAATCACTAGTAACTGGTGATGTCCCCATCATATGCCCCAGGGTGGGAGAGTCGACTCTATCGAGTGAGGATACCTCTCATGAAGCATCTCAATCGGGCCATGGTGGTGACCGTGACAACAATACTAATGTATCACATCGAGACTAAGATGGTGGAGGTGGAACTGATCTCCATGTCGGATCATTAAAAGATGGTAGCTCGATCAAGGCACTGATAGTAGACTGACACGCATCATCCATAAAGAAAACTAAACTGACTGCATTTTGTACCATAAGTGGCCTCATTTTCTGTGAAACTGGTTCTTGGAGAAGGATATGCAAAAAATCGTACACATCAGACGATCTTAAGAAAATCGAGGCCACTATGTCTGCCAAAGATGGAACTAGCTTCATAGCAGGCTCTGATAGAAAATCTATAAGAATATCATTAGGGAGCTCTTCAACTTTTATAGACTGGGATGACACCTCTTCTTTCAGTGGTGCCAACTCAGAAACAACTTCTGGTCCTGGCTTATCATCAACCTCTAGCTCCGAATTTTCAACAACCTCTATCGCCTTGCGTTCTAGCATCTTCATCATGTCAGCGAGAATCTCCTTACATTCAGCGATCAGATCGATCAGATCGCTAAATTTTGGTCCCTCAAGATGTAGATCATACCGAATACGAAGAAGTTCTTGTAAGACTAACCAATCTTGACAATTGCTACGACTATCTTCGCACCACCAATAAGCTTCTCTAGTCAACTTATTCGGGTATAGTGGCACTTTCGCACGGGTGTCAAAGAGAAATATCTGAAGAAATATTCAAGTTAATTATTCACTTTTCACACCCATCCTGAGCATCACAATCTCGAAAATACGGGAGAGCTGCATACATGTCCCTTTCAACCTCCTTCTCATTCCCATCAGTATAAATGTATTTGCCACAAAAGTAAAACCCCATAAATAAAATTCAATACATAAAGATCAAAAGTTACTCAATAAACTCAGTGGCTCGAACTGAACTCAAATTGGGCTGAAATTGTGTCCTGAAATGCTGATTTTCCGCTGTGGGGATAGTACAGGCACCAAACACGGGCTTGTAAAGGTCAGATCTGCTACCCAACTGTTATGAATTTTGCCCAGTAGCTCCGGGACTCAGTCATGATGCCAAAGCTTTGAACAGAGCTTGAAACGGACTCCGAATGGGCAAGAAACGGGCTCCAAAATGGACGAGTTTTGGGGTTTGGGGGAGATAAACAGTAACCGGGCGGTTACTGAAATTCGAAGGGGATTGGGAGATACCAAATTGATGTAATACAGGTAGGATCACAATCACCTTCGAATTAAAAAAATTGAAAACTAGAATTTAACAAGAAAAATGAAAGGAGGAACTAGGGTTTAAAGATAGAACCAGATAAATGTTGGGCTTCGCACCCCTTACGCCGCGGGCTTCGCACCCCAATCTCAAGAACTCGAGGGATCAAAAAATTTAACTGGAAAAGTTTTATTTATTCATTGTTTACTGAATAAAGAAGTCTAGAACATTTATAGAGGCTTTACAACATTCTAGAAAACAACTGATATGGTACTAAACACCCACATAAAAGAAAAAAGCTGGCTCAAAATAAACTAAGACAAATAAATCACTAGCAACTAGTGATGTCCCCATCACTTATCCAAAGAAAAATCTACATTTTTGAAATCCATACCTTGCAACGAACAGAACATGCAAAATCCTTTACTGTTGTAGAACATGATATAACAAGTATAACAAAAAATGTCATATCTAAGCAACACAAATATTAAGAATACAAGCAAACTCTTTCAGAATGCTCCCATGTGAAAAATTTTCAGTACCACAAATTGAAATCAATCTACCAGCAAATGGGCTGGGACTTAAATCTACAAAATAGATCTAAAAACTTAATTTTATTATAGACCCTACTAGGATCTCAATTTCAGAATATAAACATCAACCATAAAGGAAACTATTTCACAAGACCACCCTGTGAAAATGTTTCAGCCCTGACAAACGAAGTCTGTGTGACCACAATAAAATGAATTGGGGCCGAGTTCCAAAAAAACCAATTTCCAAAGGTCGTTTTCATATTAGCTCCATAGTCCTCAAATTTCAGAACAATATTATCCATGTTAAGTCAGCTAGATATGCATACAGTGTTAGCCCATGACCCAACAGCTTAAGCATTTGGGTTCAGTGAGTCCGTGACATTGGAGCACCACTTACAAGACGTACTTGTTCAAACCTCATCATTGTCAGTTTAAAAATAGATTTACCATACCCCATTTATTCTGCCTTTCCAAGCAAGCTTTCTTTCCATGTAGACCATGTTGTGAACTTGATATGCTTTCATACCAATTGTTGTAACAAATCGGCGCTCTAATACCAATTGTTACTCCCCGGATCGACGTTTGCGGAACTTGACAATATGATGATACTTGTAAACGGAAAATTGTTGTAAAGCAAACTAGCAATATTTAGACAAAAGAGTAATAAAAAATAACACGGGGATTTAACGTGATTCAGTCCAAATTTAGCCTACGTCTACGATGAGAAAACTTGACAGAGCTTTATTAATAAACTTAATACAAAGATATCTAATCTTCCTCCTGATTCCACAAGAGTATTCACCTTCCTCTTGAATCTAGACCTAGATTACAAGAGTATACCTTCCCTCTATGCACCTTCACCTTGTTCCTCGCTTTCTTGGCTTCTTTTAATCTCTTTTTCTTGAGACTTTCTTGTTCGAGACAATTACAATGCTTGGTTACAGCCTTTATTTATAGGATTTTACAAAACAACTCCTATTTGAACTATGAGATGATCTTGATCGTTGGATACTTGAAGAATCTTGATCAATGCTATTAGGAGTTGATCTCCTTAATATAGAAGAATTCTAAACCCTTTAATCTTTAGAAACAAGCCTTCATTGAATAACTGAATCATATTCATACATCACCAGAAAAGAAAACTAGAGCCTGAAAAGAAAACTAATTCTGCTTCAGAAAATGCCTCGATTAGTCGAGTTATCCTGATGATTAGTCGACTAATCTCTGTCATTAGTCAACTTATAAACTATATAGTCTACTACTGTATAATGCTTCCTCTCTGTTTCTATTTCTGTATCTGCCGAGTTGACTATATAGTCGACTGGTCTTGTGCATTAGTCGACTTATACAACTTATAAGTCGACTAATCCGCATCAACTTGGTTTGCTTCTTCTGCTTCAAGCATCATCTTCTCCAACTCAATTGGATCTTCTTGGACCATCATATCCTCTTGAAAACAAGGCAAAATCCTAACAAACTAAAGACCCACATGAGGAGTGTCAGGTCATATTGGTAAACATTGTTAGCCCAGACCCAACAACTTAAACTTTTGGGTAAGGTGGTTTCGTGACAATCCATGAAGAAAGACAATGATGCAGTTCAATGAGTTAAAAGCACAAGTTAGCATGGAGCAAAGCCTATAGAACATATGACATAAAGCATATGCACTTTCTACGTAGCATGTTGCATGTCCACAGACAACCAGGACTAATAGCAACACACAAGCTGATCTAGAAGTCATATAAATCTTTTGCATCCACATACAAATTCAAATTTATGATGTATTTTTCATTGTCCACAATGAATAAATTTATCAAGGGTAAAATTACGAAGCTTTTAACAATTATGGCTCAGTCATGTATTATAAATTGTCACACTTAAGCATCAAAGTAACCTTCTCGACTATGAGCATACATAATAGTAACCAAGATATGAAATGCATTACCTGCTCAATAGCGAACATAATATTTGCCCATTCTATGTCTCTTGTGATAACCAAATTGGATCTGGCAAGAAGAGGCGCTAGTTTGACCTGTGAAACAAAGAAACAAGCAAAAACTCGTCCTCATTTAACTTTTGAGTCAAAGCAAACTCGTCTCAACAATTTGGAAAGGCTAACAATTCCCAAGTCAAAATAAATTAATTATATATTCAAAAAAAATATGTTACATATAAGAAGAAGAATAAGTGTCACAATACCATTCAAAGTCTAGCAAGAAACAAAACAATAGAAATAAAGAACTAATGTTTCAGTTATCAGATTTGGTTTCCTATGCAGATGAAAAATGGAAGAGATTAAAATACCCTTGTCTAACCATACGCGCTACTAGCAGATCTGATGGACACAAGGGTCCCAACAAGCAATACATCATGCGAAGCAAAAATATGTTTGCTATAGGATGTCAGATCAAAACTGAGAGTTTTAATGCAAAAAATGATAGCAACATTGAAAATCTATATGCAATGTTACTTTCAGTTACTGAGCATAACCAACAAGCATTGTCTCCCTTCATTAGAAACTCACTGTACACATTGTTTCTTCCCCCCTCCTTAACAAGGTCTTTGACGTTTACAAGGAGATGCTAGCTCCACTATTTCATTTTACGCAAATGTTACATGACATCTGAGACCATCCATTAAATTCCAAAACACTTATAAATGCAAGCACTAGAAGACTAGAAGCCAATCATGTAATCGTTCTGATTATCACATGGAACAAAAGTTTACACTTGACTCAAAAATACCTGCCAAAATATATTACCATGCAATATACTCCATTTGTTAGGTCCTTTAGAAATGCTCTAGTTTTGATGAAAGTAAAACCGACAATCATCAGAAAAAATAATCCAATAATCACCAGCCAAGCTGGAGGAGTACTTCTGGACAGTTTTCCCTCAAAAATTCCCCTCCTCAAATTTCCTAGTCTAAGGAAGCTCTGGAGGGCTGGCTCGTTCATTGCATTGACCTAAAATGCATAACGAACAAGGTAGGTCAGTTTTCCTGCCTGCCAATAGGCCTTCAAAACCCCTCTCTTGGGTGAGAGTGGGTTGTGGGGAGTCCAGGTTCAAGTCCGGCTACGGCCTATGTATCAAAAAAAAGACAAAAAGAATCCCTTATATATACTTGCCTCAGCCAATGCCTTCCCAACTAAAGACTTCCCTCAATTTCGACAGCAAACATTTGGTGATGATGATGATGCCGTTTTAATCTATGATAATGAGCATTAATCTAAGGTTCTATACCCAAAGAGAGCTATATTGTCCATCAAGAATATCACTTAATCCCATAACCCAACAAATTCAAATTGAATAACATACACACACTCAAAAATTATATGCACAAAAATCCCAATTTTGCCAAGTTAACAAAGATACTTGCCTCCTCAGGGGAAGTCGGCAACAAAGGGCCTCCAAGATTTTGATTGAAAGGAGGTTGCCTGGCAGTCTTCTTCTCTCTCCGTTCTTCCTCCTCCACAGCTGGGACTGCTCTACTGAAGACTGATTGCAGGAATGGTAATTGAAACGGAGATGCATCCACATCGCCAGGATCACGAGTTCCCACATTTCGTATATCCACCTGTTTTCTTTTTCTTCTGGCAAGCTTCTTTCTTTCTTCGTGCCAGAGCTTTGCGAGCCAATCCCTGGTGAGTGACTGCTCGCCGCCAGCGGAATTCCCGAATCGATTACATAACTGGTGACGATTTGTGAGAAATCTTGAACCAATTCGCCGCAGTGAGTTCATTCTCGCAGCTGCCGGAGACAATTAGAAGAGGGATTCGGATGAGCGCTCAAAGAGGGGACATCGTAGCGAGAGAGGAAGGAAATTACTTACAGAAGTCCGCCGCCGGAATCACAAGCTCCGCCGCCGGATCGAGCTATCGCGACCGCTTGTTCGCCGGAGAGAGAGGGGGAGCGAGAGAGAGAGGTGAAGCGGAACTGGGGAGACAGTGGAGGGTTAGGGTTTTCGTTTGCGGGTAACGGGTCGGGTGTTGGGTTAAAAGTAAAAGGGTTTTTTTTATTTTTAAAATTATCAAAAATTATCAAAAAAAAAAAATCTAGTGCTCATAACGTAAACAACACACAGTGTTTGCGAACCAAGATGGAGCAAACAGTGACAAACAAGAAAAATCTAAGATTTACAGCTTCAAGCTAGACAAAACTATAAAAATACTGCTTGCATAAAAGGAAAATATAGGTTCAAGAGTCGAATAGTCAATAAACAAGGGGTTAAAAGTATAATACTACAGTTCTTTCTCCAGTCTTGATGTCTATATCAACTGGAACAAACTAACAGCTTTCTTTTTCTTCTTCTTTTTTACAAAGAAAAAGACCACTTTCATACAACTTCTCTTGACTCTCTCTTCATACAAAATAGACCTAAGCTCTAAACAGTGCACCCTTTAGATCCAACACCAGCCATACAGTCCGCGGTCATATTCCCTTCTCACAGGATGTGCGAGCAGACAAAATTCTCAATTAATTCAGACTCACACCCCTATTGTCGCGAACCAGACCATCAGAGGAGCCCCGTAACAATTTTTAGAATTGATCCAATAAACCGCTCCCAACTCCAGTACAGCGCGTTTGAGCCCCGTCCATGCTCCAGTGATCTGGGCCGTGGGTACTGAACATGCCTACATGCGGGATGTTGCGCACATTTAACCAAAATGTTCACCATCATCCTCATTAGTAGGTCGAGAACATGCTAACATCAAGATTGAAAAAAAATGTGACTCCTCCATTATCTGCAAGCACCCTTCAGAAATTTGACCTCCTCGGCTTTGACCACCTGCATGTAGAGAAAAGTTTCGCTTAGCATCATCTTCGGATAAGAACTTAGCAGACTAGCTGTGAAATTAAACTCCATTGGATGTGTGAAACAATGCTGGAACTGAAAGTAACAGCAAGGTATCAATCTGATGATCTTAGGAAAGTAAATCTGGCGAAGCTCTACATGTCCTGGATTTTTGTTGAATAATAGAAAGACAAGTTTATGCAATCAAGTAGTAACACTGATTACTCTTCCAAAAGGTAAGAATAATGAATAACATTTTTTAAAAAAATAAAAAAGCATAGTCATCAGTTTTGCATGCTTCAACTGCCCTCACACTTCATTCAGGCCTTCCATAAAAGAAGAAGAAAATACCCAATGCAACTTTTGTATCCCTATTTTGGTCTCAAATTTGCACATGGAGCAGTGTAATGCTGGAAGACAAATGATTTTTGAAAGAATAAAATGAACAAGTAGATCTCCTTAATGTCCACAGGCGGCCCAGAATAATGGATTGGAAAACTGTTGGGGTGTGTGTGTGTGTGCGTGTGTGTGGTGGTGGTGGTTGGGGGGGGGGGGGGGGGGGGGGGTGTGGAGGAGAGAGCTATCTGATCCCTAGTCCCCCAACCCACCCAGTACAGGTAATATTTCGTTCACACTAATTTCAAAGTTCTCATCTATTTCATGTTTTCATCAAGTCTTTATCTTTTAAAGAGAGAATCTTGAGGTAGCAATTTATGTTTTCTACCTTTATGGTTTCTATGGTTGGAATCACACCATAATTCTCGTGTTAAAAAGAAAATCTAATTTAAGGTTCTTTCTGACTCCCTACTAGAGTTGGCAATCGGGTCGTGGTCAGGTCGGGTCATAAAAATGACCCGACCGGTATGTGCTAGAGCTGAACATGCCGAACCTGACCAGATTATATAATCGAGTCTAGCGCTAAAACCCAAACCTGAACACAATTCTGAACCTAGGAATTGAAAATCAAGAAACCACTATACCAGTACAACTTTGTATATAGATGAGTAGCCATAATATTATTAGGATACAAGTATTTCAAAAAAAAAAAAAAACTTTTGGAAGGCTCAAGGTTTCAACTGTCGCCAACTCTTACAAAACACAACTACATAACCACCTCGCCTACTGGACTTTGGAGTTTCTTATATTATATAAAAGTCCTCGCCTTTTTTTTGTCTTAAGATAGTTCATCCGACAAGCGTATTTTTTATTCTTGTTTAGGCAGTTACCCTATCTCTTTTGGGAGAAGATGAGGCCAAGACAACCTATAAACCAGAAAGGAATGGCTGACGGTCAGGCACCGATATTTAAACCTATATCCGAGTCAACTCAAGTCAACGAGATCTGATCCTAACCTGACCTTATTAATCAGACAGGTCAACCTGAATTTGACCCATACCTGATTACAGCTCACGCAAATGCCAAAAATAAAAAAATTAAAAAAAATAATTCAAGTCGGGTTAATTGGGTCAGGTCAAGATTGCCACCCCCTACTCCCGACATTTTTCTCCAAGCAACTAGATTTATGCAAACGCTTTGCGCGCAAGGAATCATATATAATTTTCATAAGTATGTTCAAAGGCCAAAGCTTTTACTGTTAGTTGTTGATCATTGTTGCTTTTTTCCAACATCTTTTATTTAAAAATATTATTTTAAAATAATAATACATATCAATCAATGTTTGTTTAAGAAATATAGAATTGCAAAAATGAATTTATGTTATAACACTCCACTTTTTCTAAAGCTAAGTTCATAAAAGTTTATAAAGTACATGTTTTTATATATCACTGGGGTAAATCATTTTTATTTGGTGCAAATATAACTGATGTGAAATGTGTACGTGTGCAAAAACAATAGATAAAATAACTCGATTAAATATTTCACCAACAAGAACGATCATTGGTGGAAAGCATAAAACAGTTAATATTAGCTATGTTTTTTAATATGCATATATTAAATCAATTCAAATATCAAAATACTAATTAAATATTATTATGATAGAAGTAACAATTCTACTATCAATAAAGAAGCTAAAGCAATTATAAAAGAAAAGCACATTCACACGCTCGCATTTAAAGTGGACAATATATCAAGATTGATAATAAGTTAGAGATGTATTATCGGATTGTAAATAAATAGTTTTTAAAATTGAAATTATACCTCAAATGCTGACAAAAAAATCTTGATAGTTGGATGAATCTGAATTTGATAAGAACTCGGCATGTTACTTGTATTGTTTGCAGAACTTATGAGCTGAAATTTGCTTTGCTGAACTGCACTTGTATTAGAACTTGTGACCTTTTGTTTGATGGTTGGTTGCTGGTTGCATGTACTTTTTGCAAGATTGTGCAAGCACTTGTTTGATTTGTTTGACTCCTCTTGATGAACACATATTCAAACTTTAGAAACTGTAAGTATGCAGGATATGAACTATGGCGGTAGGCAAGCTTGGATGACCATTTGTTTGAGCACGAGAACGCCTAGACATGTAGCACCTGAGGCACGGCTAAGAGCCTGAGCACGCGTGTGAACATAAGGCAGTGTGCGATGCTAATAAATTCTTGGAGACGGGCTTGAATGTGTGACATCAATGATGAAGGGGGAGAGGTCGTGGAGGCAAGAAGGCGATTATCGACGAATGTGAGAGTAGACGACAAGAACTCGGTAACAATTTGAGAGAGGAAGAAATTTGATGTGCGATGTAGAGAGAGGAATAAAGATATTTAGTAACCGATAAACTAATTAAAGCATCCTACCACTAATCGGGGTCCAATAGGGCATCTCACTACTACGAAAAAGAGGATTAATCATCTAAATCAAACTCACAAAGAGAATAACAAATTTTCATTGATTTCATTGTATCTTCTAAAAGTGAATACATGAGATTTTATATAGGCTACAAAATTATACTCTCTTACTTCTATTTGAATTTCATGATCAAATTCCTAAAAGAAATAAAAAAATCTAAAAGAAAGAGACAATTACACGAAAAGAAAACCTACATGAAAAGAAAATCAGAAATCCTACTACAATTTGATTACTAAAAAATCAAAAATTAAGAAATAAAAATTAGAAATTCTATTACTAGTAAAGCTACTGGATCCATGTTGAATTGACATGTGTTCTCCAATGATGGTAGATACGACATGATCTTGGTGCTTTGATTTTTGCATCAGTAACACTAATAAATACTAGTAGATAAATGTTGATGATGGGAGGAGAAAAGTCCAAGAAAACAAACAAATTAAAGCTTATGAAGTAAATGGGTAGATAAAGTGAGTCTAACATCTCAATTTTCCTCTTATCTTTTTCTTTAGGAAATCTTCTTCATTATCCAAATCCCATCGCTATTCTTCTTTCTTATCCTACTAACCAGACCACATGGTTTGATCAAGTTGTAAAAATGTCAAGAAGGTTGAATGATGCTTTGAAAGGAAAAAGATGAGGAAAGAAATAAATAGAATAAAGCAGTGAGAAAAATGGTGAAAGAAGACATCTTCCTCTTTTCCTCTTCCGCTCTTATTCTCCCCCCTTCCCCGGTATCTATCCCTTCCTCTCTCCCTTTAAATTCTAGAATAGTTTATAAATGGGTATCAAATTTCCACTTTGTAAAAGAGAGAAGGAATGTCAGCCTATTGGTAAAGGCCCTGGGTGCAAGCAAAGAAGATGAAAGGTCTAGTTTTGTGTCGTATTTCACTATTTCATGTAAAAGAGATTTTTTCTTTAAGGATTTTCTATTTTCGGTTGCTAATAAAGGAGTTTCAACATGAAATTGGTTATGAAATGATTAGGCATTGCTTATTCTTACAAATAAAAGACGGTTTGATTGGGTAGTGCAACTGAGAGGTTGGATATAAATGTAAGTGTTTTATGATAGATGTTATTTACTTCGAGGTTTCTGAGATGTTAAACAGTAATGGTCCTTGTTGAATCGCTGAAGAGAAGAATATCCAACCAGTATGGAGAAAAAGTAATACAACATGGTGATGAAAAACAGGTTATGAAAATATGTATGCTGATTATGCAAGTTCGACTCTCAATCAACTGGACTGACCTGCTAGCAGGTATGGGTCAAGCAACAATAATCCAAAAATATACAAAAGGCCAAGTATGTCACTGGTGTTCAAGCTACATCTCAGAACACAAGCCTCACCAAATCAAATCCAGACCACCCAGCCATTCACCACTCTTCGAGCTCCAGCACGTTGAAGGTTTCTGAGTTATGCACTCATTGCTAACAAAATGAATAAGTTACAAAGGAAAGTTTATTAAAACTTTCACTGGTAAGGCTTCATGAACAAAGAAACAATTAAACAAAGCATTGATCATGGCCTATGTCTCTTACAACATGAATGTGACACAACCTAGAGGATTTAAATACTCGAGGAACAATTGAAATCTTTACTTAAAAAAATTAACGTCTTGATCAGTCAACACATAGGTAAGAAATTCAGAGAGGTTTCACTTTCAATATAAAAGCCCAAGGGCCGAAAAGGATTTAACAACCGTGTTCTAGAGTGAAAAGCAAGTAGCCTACATTCAATTGAAAGACATTGACAGAACCAATGAACAGGGTGACATGTCCAACCACTCAGTCATCCTTCTTGCATGCTTCAACACACTTCTTTCATGTGCTCCTTTTCGAGCTGGCAGTACCAGATTCTTTCTCTCTTTTCTTTTTAATTACTATCATCCACAAGTAAAAGTAAGAGGAAAATTTTGCCAGTTGCAAAAAATGAAACACCAGATGAATCAAACACAATGTTAATACAAGAGATGCATATTGTGTAATCCAGCATCTGTCTGTTTGAAACTTACTACCTAAAGAAAACCAGTTCACTAAGCGCAAGAAGGAAAAGATCTAATGGTTCTTTGATGTGGAATCAAAAGAAGCTTTCCCTACCCGCCAGTTGACTCTTTTGATACACTACACTCAAAAGCAAAGATCCCCCCACCTAGCATCCTTTCTTTTTCATCAGGAGAGAGCTGCGTTGTAACAGAAGCACAGGTATCTTGAAACCTTACTTGAATGCCAAAAATTTATGAAGTTTGGAGAAGACTGTGAAGTTGAGAAAGAAGAACCATGATCTCGTATCCCTGTTCCTACAACTGGTAACTTGTAACATGTATTACAGTTCTTTGCTTAAACTGAGGTTTTGTTAGATGCATTAGCAATCATTGAAGTGAAGGTACATATTTAAGATATTAAAGTCATTTTTATTACTGAATTTGCAGTTCTAGTCATCATAAACTTCAAAATTTTCACGGTTTTTTTTCTCTTGCTCTGTGGTAAGTTCTGTCTTGACCTACTGCTTTATCAAAATACAACCTTAACGGATAAGGGGAAGAAAGAACTTCATACATCAATCATTCAAGTTTTGGATTTTTTTGCTTCTGTGTTTCCCTATTCCTAAGGGTAGAAGAACAACTGTCATGTAATTGCTTTCCCTCAGCATCTTCCCTCCCCATTTAATTCCCTCTCAGTTTCATTCTTTTTTATTATTAATGTGCCTGAGTTCCCTCAACTCTTCTTCCATTTGTACGTCTCGCTTCTCTTTTGTATATTAGATTAATTCACTAACAATCTTTCCTTTGTCTAATCTAGCATGTAAGAGCTGCCATAAATGAAATATGCAATGAACTATATAGAAGAGCACAAGAAAAAACTGAGGAACTAGAAAAACAGGTGGTTGCCCGAAGAAGTATCGAGAAGTGTGCAAATTCAAAAGGTTCTGAAAACAAAATAGAATGCAAACACAGAGTATTTAGAGACAAAATCCAAAGAGTACAATGTTTGTGTGTGGATGACAACCCAAAAATAATTGTCATGATACAGAAGAAATAGAAGATAAGGCTGTTTGGTCCAAGTGGTTACAGATCTTGATGACCGTTGTACGAATGTCCTACTCTTTAGAATGTATAAGACAGAAAACTCCAATACCTACCTACCTCTTCCAAACTGCGTTATTCTTCGGCTTCTAGCATCACATAACTTCGTGATCTTTCCTTTGTTCATCATCAATCTTCAAACAGTAGCAATC
This sequence comes from Agave tequilana, assembly GCA_038442645.1. NCBI lineage: Eukaryota > Viridiplantae > Streptophyta > Magnoliopsida > Asparagales > Asparagaceae > Agave > Agave tequilana. Next base: position 41,855 of record JAVJIF010013812.1, read on the forward strand.
ATCGATTCTCTACAGGCACTTGAGAATCCTTCAACTTTGTCTGTCGTCTCTGAGAAAGCACTAGAAACAATAGAATTTAGAAGCTCACAACCTAAGTCTAACTGAAGGAGGGGAGCTGCAAAACCTCCTTAAGGAGCGGTTAAGTTTTGAAACCTTTAACTAAGAGTTTGATCTTGATGCTCTTAATAATACATATCATCATAATGTTTTTTTTTCATCACCATTACTTCTAACAACTGGTGAAAGGATACCCATATATAGTCATTAGAATTCAGTCCTCTTTCAAACTTGAAACTTTACACTTGGAAGAATTTTAGAAGGATAAACTTTTGATGAAGTTTCTAGTAATTTTACCAAACTCTTTATGCCCTTAATTGGAAAGTTGGAATTTCAAACAAACACTTTTTCTTTTGAAAGAATTGAGTCTCAACTGCAATTATACAGGGCAATTCTTTCTACGCTAAATTGCAGCATCTAATGAAAAACTCAGTTACTTCTTTTCTATGTGCTTTAAAAGAAACTGCTTTGCCTGACCTCTGATGCCAAAAGAAGGCTGGTGGGTCTCGACATGGAAAGTTTTCTTTTTAATTGCAGGTAGACCGCTTCAACTGCTCGAGCTTCTTTTAGTCTTTTTACATGCAAATGATAAAACATGCTATCCTGATCAATAGCAAGGGGCTTGAACTCACCCTTTGTATCCCAAGGGAGAGACAGAACGCCTTCTTCCGAATTCATGGTCAGAAAGCTGATACAATCAATTACGTTTTGAACTCATGAGCAATGATCCAATGATAAAAAATTCCAAACGAGCCTTTTCCTTGTCTCCAGTAATTAGCCGACCTCAACATTCTGGGTTACACAGGTGGGTACAGGGTGTTTTCATTAAATCTTACTAATGAAACGTGGGGAACCATAACGGTTCACAATTTACTCTAAAAAAAACATTCTGGGTTCTTAGGCCATGATGAATGCATGTGAAACCAATATTACGCATGCGACATTCAGCTGATTCTTTTAGATGACCCACATCTTCAGGGGAACAAGAAACAGATGGGTGCACAAATAATTGTTCAACACCATGGTCCACCAAATTCAGAGTATAATGGAGTGTTAGGGGACTCAAAAAGCACAAATATGGACATGCTAACACGGACATGATAAAGCATAGACACACAACAAATTCTAAAACAACAAATATAAAACAATAGTGACGCAAATAAGTCCATACGTGTGCCAGAGACAACATGGCTTCAAGTATTCGCGGTACAAAGGTTAGGACCGTCTAACTTGTATGGTGTTTTCTCTGTGGCTTGGACATGTATATTGCCAAGAAAAAATGATTGAGTTGACTCTACAAAGTGTATTCTTTTATACCTATATTAACTACTTTTTCTTTTCAAACCGCAGCATAGATTTCCTAATTTCCTAGAATTCGCTGAAGTCAGATTCAACATATAAGAATAGGAACTGCAAAAATCACATAACCACTATGCTCAACCTGTAAATAAGCACACATGTCTGTATACGGTAATCATCTTCATAACTCGTTCCTTTTATTAAGCCAAATGATTGAACAAGGGAGATGAGAGAAATATGTGCATGCCAATTGAAACCACTTAGCACTGGAGTAACAAAAAAAAGTTCAAGATAGTTATGATGAAAATAAACGTGCGGCATGTGTATCCATACCTGAAAGGAGAATAGCATCGGTTCTTGTTGATGTGCAGAGAAGGATGACCAGCACACAACCAGCAGAATCATCAAACCTCATGGTCTGTATCCACCAAAAAACGCCTAGCATGAAATTGAGAGAACAGGCATGTATGTCTCGTGCTCCCTATCCATCAAAAAGATAAACAAGAAAAGCATGGAAGTTAACTCACGCTAAAATATAAAAAATATGGTAACACTCGAAGTGTCCTCGAAATGTTAATTCGCATCCTTTAAACTCAGACGTTTCGGGTGATGTACACCAAATTTGAAGGAAAAGCTGGGCATTATTTCGATATGAAAGCTAAATGGTTGAACTCACTACACAGAACACAGCAACAGCAACATCAAAAATTCTGATTCTTGCACACAGACCGCCAACTGAGAACAACGCTCTTTTAAGCCATCGATGCATTTCCGAGAAATTAATGATATGTAAACCTTCTACTTGAAAACCGAAATCTTACCAATACAAATCATTCCATGAATCTGATTTAATCTTACAATCGAATATTAAAAAACAAGAGTGGTGATTCTACAGTGTCTAATCTCAACAACAACAACAGCCATCTCAGGAACCTAGAGTTTGCCCCAACTGATGTTCATGAATCAAAGGATTGATTAAGAATATAAATGGAGGAAAATTATGAATGTGAAAAACGGATTCTTTACCAATAGAAGAGCAGCGAGAGGAGAAAATAGCAGCGAGAGGCTCAGAATCTTGGAGGTCCCAGATGCACTAGAAACCCTCATTCATGCCCACGTCTATACTGCCTGTAAAAGCGCAAATAGTTTTTCCATCCAAAGTAAACTTTTGGCCATTAGTTATCACAATAAATTCCCACTACTGATTGAAAAAAGAATTAAGAGATTCCAAACTAGTACACCGCAGTAATCTGTGAGAAATTGACCGACCAGTCAGAAGGAAAGGGCGAGAGAAAGATGAAAGAGAAAGAAAGAGGGGGTCTAAGAGAGGAAGAAGAAGAATAGGGTCGACGCTCTTCTCTCTCTCACAGATGAAGACTGACGGACGAACAAAGTTTCTATATAAGTCACGGGAGAAAACCTCTTTACGGTCGGTTTGACTAGTATATAACTGAGTTAGTGAAAACCAACCTCGATTAAAGCAGGCGATCGTGCAGGGCAAAGTTAGAATTTGCTAGAGGAGGAGGAGAAAGAAGAAAGATCGGGAAGGGCGCTGAGCGGCGGGAGGGAACGACGCCGAGGGGGAGGCGTTGCTCTCTTTTTCTCTCTGCTCTCTTTCTCTCTCGCGTGTGGAGGTGAAGATGGACAGACGGACGAATAATTTTTGTGAAGAAATCTGAGGAGAAAACCTCCATTCAGTCGGTTTTGATTACGACATAATTGGTGTTTTGAGGTATTGTTATAGCAAATTCTCACCATTGATAGATAGAAAATCTTTATTACCTAAAAAAACACCAATAGTCTTTTCCACCGAGAGCGATTTTAGACCATTATATTATCACAGTAAATTCTCACCTTGATTTGAGAAAAAGAGAAACTTGATTAGGGGATTCCAAATCATAACAGGATTAATATATTGAGCTATTGTTATAGAAAATTGACACCATTGATTGATAAAATATCTTAATTAAAAAAGATTTCTAAATTAAATCAACTCATAATTGAGAAAAGAAGAATCCCAGGTAAAAAAATTTCTTACACTTCTTCTATTCTTTCAATATTTCTTTCAACTAGCATACCACCGTCAGGTGGTGAAAAACTGACCGACGGCGGCAACGATAGCGGTAAGATAGAGAGGAGGACGAAAAGGGGAGGGGGAGAGAGAAAAGGAGAGCTGTAAAGGGAGAGGGAAAGAGGAGAGGGGAATAGGGGAGAGGTGGAGAGCCAGAGAGAAGAGGAGGGAGAATAGAGTTGGCGAGTGGCGGATCAGAGCAAGAAAGGGAGAGATGAAGCATGAGAGAAATAGAGAGAAGACGAACGAACGGACGCAATTTGTGAAGGAGTCATGAGAGAAAACCTCCATTCGGTCGATTTTGATTAATACTTCAAAATTTAATTTTCTTACGATTAGTCAAAACAAAACAAAAAAGTTTCATTTTTTTCATTTTTCTACTCTAATCATGTTCTAATTGTGAAACGTACTAGATTCAAAGTCTCAGATAGTTTCAATTCAAAGTATCAGATAGTTTCACCTCTCTATATAATCCATAAAAACGCTCTCTTCTCATCCAAAAGAGAAATAAAAAGTTAAAATTAGAAAGAAGATACAAGAAGAAGAAGAAGAAGAAAAGATAAAGAAGAAAAGTAAATTTATATTTTTGTTGAATTCTTTTTCTTTTCTACTCTTTTATAGTTTATTTAATAATAAGTATATATGTATTGTACCTGCATTTTTTTATGGAATTTGATATTCTCCCATTCAGACAATTTTGTTGATTATTAATGAATTTGATAGCAAAGTTTATATGAAACTTTATGAATTATTTCAAATTACAAGAGCTAATAATCAGCTCTAGGTTCACGTTGGGAAGTCATGTGGTTTTAGACGCAACTCAAGGCACGAAGAAAAGTGTCAAAAGAAAGGAAAATTTGACTTTCTCATATTTAGCTTTTTAGTTACTCTTTTTTTCTTTTAATCTGTAAGTTTGCCTGATAATAACTATATTGTCGATTTATGGTAGAATTTTAATTCGATAGACTTCAACTTAGATAATTTTTTTTTTACGATCATGAATTAATAACTAGCTTTTGTTTATTCAAAAAGAATCACAAAATAATAAAAAAAATCAAATTCATGTGCATTTGATACATGTGCTTTTCACTAATACATAGAGACACAGAGATACGCACATTTAGAAGCGGTGGCTACAACCAGAGCTCAGAAAACTAAGCTAAAAAAACCACAAGGTTTCTAAGGTATAGTTTATTTCAAGTTGTAGTTAAAAGGTTTACAAACTATGACCCCTCAATTCTAGATGTACGTATCACCGTATCAATACTCGGTACGGCATACAAAGTTGATTTGACATTTTTGGTAGTCAGATTGAATTCAGTTTCAGATATGATATTCTAATATTTTAGATTTTTCATAATTTTCTGAAATTTTTCTGGATTATTTTGAAAAATCTCCGAATTCGATGTCGACCAATACCGGCATCGGCTCTATGATTTTAATTTACAATCGGAATTGAATTTTGAGAATTTGCTTCCAAATTATTCTTTAAAATCTTTTCTCTTTTCAGGCATTTTTGAGAATTTTTCTAAATTTATCAAAAATCTGTCTAAACCGGTGCTGCCCAGTATCGATGATATATTTCAGGATTTTTAACTTGCAAACTAAATAAGATTTCTAAAATCTGATTTCACATTCCCCTTCGCGTAATATTTGCTATTTTACAGAATTTTGGGAACCGTTCAGAGCTAGTCTAATATTAGCCAAATAAAATAATAATAAAATATTATTTTTATATTACTTCTTATCTTCTCCTTTCTTCCAGACTTCTCCATTGTCATTACCCTACTGCCTTCTCCCTTTTTCTTCCTTATAAACTCTCCCCCTTTCTCTCTCTATTTTTACCCCTAACTGTCTCTCTCCCCCTCTCCTAACACACACTCTCTCTCACCCTCTCTCTCAATCCACACTCTAAATTTGGGTTTGGGTTATAAGATCCAAACCCAACCGTTAGCCTAATCAACCCGCATCCAAAACTTATAAAAGTAAAATTTCATTTAAACCCATTATAAATTCATTTTTTGCACTTTGGACTCTATTATTTCATATTTGACCTAGTTTTAATGGTTTTGGTATTCGGGCGATATCTAGAGTATCCGGTGTCCGATTTGGATGACTCTGGAGCCGACGCGATCGTAGAAAAGAGAGTTACATTCTCATGGTCACTTTGCAAGTGTTTTTCTTTTATAAATTATATTTTATCAGGTTTAATAAAATTAATTGATTATTTTATTTACTAAATCGTGATAATCGGTATATCACTGTAAATGTTATTTAATAAATTGTGATTATCAGGGAATCATCATAATTAAAATATACTTGATTCTTCAAAAATAATTGATAAAATAATTATTTATTTTGTTTCTTGATTTTTATAAATGTTGATGAATAATCTAAATATTGGGATTAATAAGTTAATAATTTAATTAAGTAAATTAATTAATAAATGAATAAGTAAAATAGATAATTATATATACGATAATTTTGTGATATTGACCATCTTAATAATATTATAATCATTATTACAAATATGAATATCTGACACCCGATTATCTCAGTGATATTACTCTGGTATGACCAATGTTACCTGACTCATACTAGATATTATTATTTATATATTTTGATATTCACTTTACATAGATTATATTTATTTGCATATTTATGTATACCTGTTACAGGGATACTCAGTTATACTAACACTATTATTCATGTACTTATAGCATCGTAACATGGACATACTAACACACCAGACACATTCATTTCATGTACATATCTCTCATTACATAAAAACTGTTACATATGACATTATTATTTCATGTATTACTGATACACGGATACGCTACTCCACTGGAGACTGTTATTTCATATAGTTGTATCATCGCTATGTGAATACTCTGTACACAGTTATTTCGTATTCTTATATACATGCATTGATTGTCTATATATTCCTGTTGCATAGTATTTCCGTTACATGATTGTTTCTCGTTACTGATATTAATATTCTCGTTATTGGACATGTGAGATGTTGATATGCGATGTGTAAACTAAGTGTCACATGGATCCAAGCCAACGGGGCACCTCTAGAATCCCACATCTCTTGTTTCCCATTTTCTGTTATCTTATTTCATGCTATCAACAAAGCTCATGTGTTACATTATCGTGTTACATGTACCATGCATTATACTTGTTCTTAATACACTATGTAGTCTAAATATAATAAATAAAATTTGAGGATGAGAAAACTTGATGGTTGATTAGATCTTATCGGGTGGATGTACTGGATCCATATTCATCCCACTGCAGGGGATGGTAGTGCTGGCTACCAATTGTCTATAGCTCCATGAGCTCATGTTTCCTGCTCTCCTCTTAGCGGAGGGCCCTGGTCTCAGCAACCAGGGGACTGTTTAAGGCCGTAATCCCGGGTATGCACGGGATGCACTGACTCGATTAGGGCTCCTTGACCATTGAATTTTCAATTAACATAATAAAATGGTATAAGCAATAGTGACATCGAGAACGCTGTTATTTGGTCACTCTCTCGTTTGGATCATGGTACCCATATGTCATATTCGGATGGATTCAGCTAGAGTGCGATCTCCAGTATGAACTGCCAGTGATATGGAACACTGGAAGAGATTGGTTAAAGTACCAGACGGTACTGATTGTTATTATTGTATAGATAATATGACTTATCTGATATATACATATACATATATATATATATATATATATATATATATATATATATATATTACTGTTCACTTGTACTTGTTATTATTCCTGATATTTTATCCAGTATCATGTTACCTGTACAACTTGTTACGCTTCCTGATACTTGTCACATTTCATGTGGCGACACACTACTTTTGTACATGTATATTTTACATTCCATATATTCTGTTTCATGTATACTCTGTAGACACTGTTACTACATAATCACATCACTGTAGTATGATTATTCTGCATACTTCATATCTGCATATTCATATTCATCATGATATCATTATGCTACAGTTAATATTAGATTAAATAAGAAATATAAAGTAAGTAAAACTTGCTATATGTTACTTATGCACACTGATATAATTAGGAACATGGAATACTATATCATATCACGGATATTGAGAATAATATATAAATGGTATGATTTTATTGACTGTAGTAATATAATTCCACAAGTGACTTAACTATTATCATTGGTAGTACAACCCAGACATATATGCTGATAGTAGTTACATAAAATATGATATTATTGTAGTAATGACCCGATTATACACGCTAGGTGTTGGTGGTTTTAAAATATGACACTTGTATATTTCACCGATTATTATTATTATTATAATGTATCACTTGTATTTAAACATATATTATATATTATTATCGTGATTGTATTACTATAATATATATTATTGCTTTCTTTATTTTACCACTCACTAGGTCACTTTTTGACGATTCTGGGTTTGCGTGACCAGGTTAGATATCCGAGATATCGTAATATCAGACATTTCACGAAATTCACATAGGAGACTTGTCACCTATACTATTCATAAATATTTTTATTATTCTGTCTTTATCTCCATATTTATCCTTATTTTCATATCTATTATGATTACTAACTCCTTTTGTAGGTATTCTTATACTTATTTAATGCTAGAGCTATGGTGTTTACTGTATTTATTTTCTGTACAGAGGCTTAGCGTATGTATGAGAGGGTATACTCGTCCTGCGCATGTACGTCATCGTAGCGTTCTCGTACCCGCGGGATCGGGGCGTTACACAAACTATAGTTTAGCTTATCTGTATAGAGATAATAACGTGCCAAACTTAGAATTACTAAAGGTTTGTTTGGCTTTAAAGTTGAGTTTTCCAAACTGTAGTTTTTAACAATTATGTCCTCTAACTCCAAAAACTTAAACTGAGGTTCATTTGGTCGTTATTCGAAGTTTAGACTGTTTAATTTACTTAATTACCTCCAAAAGTTGGCCTTAATTGTAGTTAAGAAAATTCAGTCAAAATTGAATTTTCTTTAACTCCAAAATTCCTGCCAAAAAAATGTGCATTATTAAGTTTAAAAAATAGAGTTTTAGATAATTTATTTTTTTTTTATCAAATTATGTATAGAAAGTTAGTAAAACTACAGCAAAAGGTTTGCAAACTACAATTTGAAAAAGAATCTAACTACAACTTAAATAAAAACCACACTTTATAAAACTTCAAATCCAAATAGACCCTAAAATGTTTGGATGACTTTCTTTTAAATGGCTCCATAGTGTTGTAACATAAGTAATATGGCTGATATGGCTGGTATGGAAACAAGAAATATTTACACTCACATATGATTGTTTTCTAACCTATGGTCTCCGCTCTATAGATTCATAATCATCATTTGGGACTATTAGAGCAGAAATAGGATTTTTTTTCGTTTTGATTTTTTTATTTTTGGTTTCCTACTTCAAGTCGAATATTTTGTATTATCCTACTCTTATTAGGACATATATTTGTTTTCCTATAAATAAAACAACACTCCCTAATTGAGGGGATGCAGTCTTCTTTTCATCTTCTTCACCTCAATATGGTATCAAAGCAAAGCCCTAACCCTACCCTCTTATTTTCTTTAAAAAAATTATTTACCCAAAAATACCGAGACCCCAAATTTTGCTGTTCATCATCTCCTTCTTCTCGTCTTCCCCAAAACCAAAAACCTAACGCTAATTCCCTCTTCCCCTATCGTCTTTCTCTCGTCTCCTTCCTCTTCCCCTTTTGTTCTCTTCGAGCCACCAAAACTCTATAATCTTGAGATCTGATCTGTGAAACCCATCGTCTTCATCTCCTTCTTCATCCGACAGCAGCCGCCACACTCAAAGACCTCGTTGATAAAGAGATCTCACTTCATCGACCTCACCACCTAAAAAATTTTATTTCAAAGTCCTCACCGACAATGAGATCTCATCCCTTATTGCCGCTTTATGCTTCTGGCCACCTGATGTGACCTTGCATCAGAACATGTTTCTCCACTGCTCTCGTTTATGCATCTGGTTTGCTGTTCTGAGGCTCTCGAGGTCTTCTGATGCCTCTTCTTCTGCCAATGAGAACTGTTGAACCTTATTTTATCTCTGCTGCTTTCTACTGCCCTATCTGAGTACTATCGACTGTTGTTTTAGTGTCGACTGCAACTTTTGCACACTTCTATACATTTGCCTTGCTCTATTGGTGCTCCTCTGAATTATTATGCTATATTCATCCTCTTGAAATTGTTTTTTGCTACTCTGCTTCATGACTGCCTCTATTAATATGTGAGGTTCTCTATTTGGTCTTCTATACATCTGCTTGATTGCCTTGCTAATTTGATTAGTGCTTTGATTTATTACCTGATCTGATCTCTGGTATCCGATCTTCTACTACTTGTGAGGTAATCTTGTTCCTGTTCTTCAAATTTATTTCCCTTATTCTTTTCAATCTACTATCTATTGTGCACTTATGGTTGAATATAAAGACACTCGTGATCTTGTTGGGATACATATCACCATTAGTAAATTGAATGGAAAGAACTTTTTATTATGGGAGAACTCTGAGGGTCTTCCTTTGCGCAAAAGAAAATTGAAGATAGTTACTTCTATAAAACTTGCATCCACTGAAAAGGCATTTGAAGAATGGGAATGAGATAATTATTTGGTGATGACTTGACTTTAGAACAACATGAAATTCACAGTGAGTGTCAATTTTATGTTCTTGGATACTACAAAAAAAAATTGGGAAGCCATTCATGATAGTTATTCCATGAAGAAGAACACATCTCGAGTTTTTGAAGTGTAGAGGGACTTATTTAGTCTCTGACAAGGCTACAAGAGTTTAGAAGACTACTTTAACCCCCGATTTCATATGTACATGTGTCAATACTGATATCTGATACCCGATTTAATCATCTTGATAGCGGTATAGAGAGTTGATCGTATAACATATTTGGTTCAGTTGTTATGAGGTGTTCAGTTTATTTTCTTTCTTGGCTTGTCTTATTCACATATAATGGATGATATCGTTTATGATTCAGTATTTCATATATGTGCTTTTATCCCTGCTCTTGGTTATATATGCATATATGTGCGCTATCCAGCTCGTTATTACTAGCCTAAGGTACTCATGGAAGAGATCTCACTTTTTGTGAGTATCTGTTGGCCATCGTCACGTACCCGTATTCCGTATTTTGGGAAGCGGGACGTGACATGATTTTATTCGTATCAGAACCAGGTTAGTCATATACCATATATATAATTAGGCTACATATATGATAATTATCCACAAAATTATCTGAGTAAACAGTCATTTGATCTCTGACTTCATACTTGTATAATCGATCCCTGAAAACACTTGACTTTCTATCCATGTCTTCATATTGTTACCATACCCTACTCTGTCCTGCTTGATCATATCTGGTTAGACTATTCTTGATTTAGATTGATGATAGATATATTGAAATTTTGACCTCATTATTTGGACAAAGAAGAATAATTGAGAGGATCATTATCGAATTATCTTGCAGTTAATTTTATGAGAAATTTTGGATCAAAACTTTTGAGATACATGTCTACAAGGGAATCATAGTGAGAGGGTGGACTTAAGATAATAATCATGCCTAGATTAAATAATGATCAGATTACATAATATATATTGGATTTAAAGGTTTGGATCTTTGGAATGATAATCAGATCATTAAATGGAATCATTGCCTTGGGCGAATATGTCGATATCTTAGATCAAATTGCTTGGATTTAGTTTTTGAGGACTAGAATCTCGAAGTTTTCAGATCTAAGTAATATTTTAAGAATATCTATCATAATTTGAGGGTTTTGAGTTAATCCTATGACTCTTAAGAACATGATAATTGAAATACCTTGATAATTTGAGAATCCTGTGATCGTTTGATAGAGAAATCATAGATGAAAAGAATTAATATTATTGGCACATTTTTTTGAGGACTTATGATTAATGATTGTTAATATCTGATATTGGGAATTGTCATCAGTGACTGTGACCTTGATTAATGATCTTCATTTAGTGACTGTATAATCTGAGAATTGTGTTACTGTGATGCTGTGAAACTGTATAAAACATGCACTCGAGGATTTGAGATTATTTGGAATCTTATGATTTTAAGGATATAACAATCATGGGCGATTATTGTTTGAGCAATATGTAATATTTTTAGAGATAAATCTAATTTTGGAGTGATATTACAAGGATGGTAACATAATTGAGATATTTGAAATTTTTGTTCGATGTGATCACAGTGGATCAAAAGAATTAAAAGAATAAATCAGCGAAGTATGATTACAGATAGACCTTAATGATTTGATCTATAAATTGTGAGAGTAATCTTATCAGTTGAATATGACTAGTGGATCAGAGGACTAAAGTAATATTAAGGACGACCGATTATAAACTCTAGAAAGTCAATTCGATCCCCGGACTTTTGGTGATATTTTGGTCAGTTGAATATGTTGAATCATGACTCATGCTTGACTTGATATTGGGTTATATCATATTGACACGACTATGGGTCCAGGACAATCCTAACCCTCACAATGTTGCTTCAATTCATATGTCGATGCCTGGCTGAATTTCGAGGGCGAAATTCTTTTTATAAGTTGGGTAAGATTGTAACCCCTAATTTTTATATACGTATGTCAATACTGGTATCTGATACCCGATTTAATCATCCTGGTAGCCGGTATAGAGAGCTGATCATACAAGTGATTTTTCTATCATAATTGGATTGCATCAAAGATCTGTATTGAGTCAATTCTTATCTGTCATAGTGATGGATGAGCTTTCTAGAGCTATTCAGGATGAGATACCATGGTGCATGCTATTTGCTGATGATATTGTCCTAATCAATGGGACGAGAGTTGGGGTAAATGCCAAATTGAAATTATGGAGGCAAACTCTAGATCTCAAGGTTTTAGATTAAATAGGGGCAAAACAGAGTATATGAAGTGTAAATTCAATAAACAGAAAATTCGAGATTATAGCATTATGAGACTAGATGGATAAGAAATATCGATGAGCAGTCATTTTAAGTACTAGGTTCTATTATCCAAAAGGATGGGGAGATCGATAGTGATGTCAACCATAGGATCCAAGCTGGCTGGTTGAAATGGAGGAGCGCAACAGTAGTTTTATGTGATTGTAACATTCCATTATGGCTGAATGAAAAGTTTTATCGGACTGCTATTAGGCCAGTTTTGTTATATGGCACAGAATGTTAGGCTATAAAGAGACATCATGCCTAGAAGATAAGTGTAGCAGAGATGCGCATGCTTCATTGGATGTATAGTAACATGCGAAGAGATAAGATGAGAAATGAGGATATTCGTACTAAGATAGGTATAGCCTCTATACAACAGAAGATGAGAGAAAACCGCCTACGATGGTTTGATCATGTGTAACATAGACTTACAGATGCACCAGTCCGGTGAGTAGAGCATATCAATTTAGTGCAAGTTAAAAGAGCGCAGGGGAGACTGAAGAAAATATGAATGGAGGTAATACAACAAGATATAGAGGCTAAAGGTCTTAATGAAGACATATTGCTCGATAGGAATGAGTGGAGAAAGCTGATCCATGTGCCTGATCCGGTGTAATTCTCTTTGGTTCATGTAACCTACCCCAAGTACTTGGGACAAATGGCTTAGTTGTTGTTGTAGTTGTTCTGGGGTGAGTTCAGTTTATTTCCTTTCTTGGCTTGTCTCATTTAGATATGGTGGATGATATCTTTTATGATTCAGTATTTTATATATATACTTTTATCCCTGCTCTTGGTTGTATATGCATATATGCGTGCTATCCTGATCGTTATTAGCAGCCTAAGGTACTCATGGAAGAGATCTCACTCTTCGTGAGTATCTGCTGGCCAAAGTCACGTACCCGTATTCTGTATTTTTGAAAGTGGGGCGTGACATTACTACAACCACTTCAAGGGTATGATTGAATAACTCAACTAGTATCATCCAGTTACAAATAATATTGAGTTCTTAAGAAGCATTGTGAAGAATTATTTTTTTGTAAGTTTTTTCAGGACTTAGTTCTCAACTCAAACCACTTTGAGGACATCTACTCACAGATGAAGAAAAATTTCGTCTCTGAAGAATACTTTCTCATGATTATCTCAACCTTCAAAATTTGCTATAGCATTTTCTGGCCCCTTTCCAATTGAGGGCTCTACCTTGGTTGGCTCAACTGGTCGAGATATATTTCTCGAGGCCATGGTGCTATGTTTTTTCATGGTTGTGGTTAATCTACTAGAGGTCGAGTTTTTTGTCGTGATCATGATAATTCTAAAAAGTGTACTCATTATAATTGAGTTAATCATCCTATTGACCGATGTTGGGAGTTGCATGATAGATATTCATGGCCTCATTGTGCTGCTTATTTATCTGATACTGTTGGATCATTTACTGCACATGACTCTAATACTCTTGATACTTCTGCTGACTAATATGTGATTCTATCAAAATTTGAGTATGGTTCTTTCATTCAAAAGATGCATTCAGACTCTACTTTAGACATAGCTACCTTGGCACATCCAGGTATTTTTTGTTTAGTGAGTTCATCACTTTCATCTTAAATCATTGATTCTGGTGCATTAACTCACATGATTGATAAATCTACAATCTTTTTCACTTTTCACACAACATCTTCTGTTTTTTTAGTTTTTGTTGATGGTAGTTCCAAGTGTAGTACTGACATTGTCAATCTCACTCTTTCTCGCACTCACTAATATTAATTATACTCCACATGTTCCCTTTAATTTTGTATCTGTGAGTCGTTTGCCCAAAGTTCTTCAGTGTTCTATAACATTTCAAGACCTTCAGACGAAGAATGTGATTGTAGGGTATGAGCAAAATGGTATATATTATCTTCAATGCGGTGATCAACCTAAAGTGGGTGGTTCTGCTTTGGCTTGTGATGAGTGTATGATCTAGTGGCTCTTATATTTAAGTCATGCATATTTAAAATCCATTAATCGTTGTTTCCTTCTGCTATAAATGTCTGTAGTAGTGTAGTTAATACATGCACATATACATTACTTGTGATGTGCCTTATTACTGCTTTATTATCATGCGTGGCCGACCCTTCGTGTTCGTTTAGTCTCAGGGGCCTCTACTCGGCCTCCGAACCCTTTAGCCTACGGGATTCACCACTCCACAGTAGCCTAATTATTATCATGTTTATATATGCGCTCGTGTGATACTAACATCTCGTGCAGATACCTACTCGGCCTCCGGTCCAGCACACTTTCTGAGCTGCCCAATAGGAATTGGCCTTGAACTGTTTGGGTTTTGTGATAGTTGGGAGTGCGTTCAGACCGTCAGGTCTTTCAGCTTCGCCTGGTAGGCGAGTTTAGTGCCCATCGCTTTACCTCTAACTCCATCCGAGTGTAATTTGCTGTGAGTGATAGTTTTACATTATCGTGACTTCTCCGTGAACGGTAACGACACCGAGCGTGATAACGTTTATCGTTGTGCGCTAGCTTCGCTCCAGCCTGCTTAGCTCCGCTTGATTGTTTGTTTGTTTGCTTGCTGACTTTATTTATGTCTTGCTCAGCTTTCAGGCTTCACCACTTTACTGATAGCTTAGTCATTACATGTCACTATGTTTGCATGCGTGTGTTTGGTACTAACATCTCTGCAGGTACTTACTTGGTCTTCTGGCCCTTCAGCCCTTTGAGCTTTTACTCACTTCCTCGAAATGAAGAGTGCGTTCAAACTGTCAGGTCTTCTAGCTACGCCTGGTAGGCGGACCTATCGCTCAATGCTTTGCCGCTAACTTCGTTCGAGTGTAGTTACAGCGTCAGTGCGACTTCATCACACACGGTAGAATAGTATTCATACGCTTGCTCCGTCGTGTGCGTTTAGCAGTGCCGCGAGCAGTAACCACGCCGAACGTGATGGCGTCTAGTGATGTACGTTAGCTTCACTCCAGCTTGTTTAGCTTCACTTGGATAATCGTTTACTTTCTTGCCCGCTTATCTGCTTGATAATATCACTGTTATTCTTTTCTTGATGAATGTGAAGAGTTTGAAATCAAAACTGTATTATTTTCCTGTATTCATACCGATCTCCTGTATAGGTACTATTTTCTTTTATTCGTATCAATCCCCTATATTGATACTGCTTTCCTGTATAGTGATATCTACTATGTTATTACTTGACACCTGACTCCTGCATGCTATCACCTGACACCCGTTTGACATCACTTATCACCTGTCACCTGATATATTATCACTTGACTCGTGATTATTATATTTTGAGAATCCTGTCCTGCTATCCTGTATTATATGCAGTGACATGTATCTCTAGTACTTATGTACTCCTGTTTCTGAACCTGTCTTACTCCTGCTATTCCCATAATATGATAATTACATAATAATAAACTATAAAAAAGAACAACTTATATCTGGTAAGAGGGAAACTGATGAATTTCAAGTGGTGAATATATGTACAGCGGTATTAGGTATGCTGTGTAACTAAAACTTTCAGATCTACCTGAGGGTCGGCAGGTGTCCGAGGGGAGCATTGGCTTCCTACCTCTTGTTTCATTCATAAATGGGCATACAATAAGGCTCATCTCTTATACGCCTTGCGGTCAGTTCTATAACACCAGTAACGGAACATCCTAGGTCATGGTCCCGGGCATGTATGGGACCCACTGTAAACATAACCTATTAGTCTCATCATCAGTTTCCTGAATATATGTGGGATGAAACATACACCTATACATATACTTTGATATATGGGTCGGACGATAATAATAATAAGATGCTAGATAATGATTCGTCGTGCTGTTTTGCAATTCGGGTCTTATACACTCGAATTACAGTGACATGGACAAAAGGTATATAGATGAGTGTTTCCTTATTTGAAATATTCCTTCGATGTACTAGTCTCGTGAAGTCGTAAATTGAGCTTGTACAACTGATTTTACTTGCAATCGGTATTATCGATTTAATTGGTTCTCATTTATTTTATGTTGTTTCCTTAGTTTAGGAGTCAACCCAGGTTATATGAAATCAGGATACAGTGATGTGAGATACAAGGTATATATATATATGAGAGTTTCTTTATTTGAATTATTCCTTCAACGTACTAATCTTACTGATCGGTAGTTTGAGATTATATAACTGGTTTTGCCGCATTTACTTACTTACTCCCTCCTTGCCTGGTCATATATACCTGTGATCATGACACGATTTTCAATGCATGCTTATGACTCAAATTTATTGATACACGTGTGCTTATCTATGCACCCCACGTGGCACTCATCTTGCCACTCATTATGGAGTTCTGACTCCCCTGGACCCGCATGTTCAGATCTTAGAGTTTGGACTGTGGTGGACTTTCTGATGATCAGAGTCGCGCAGCGGTAGCGTCGTGAATTTGCAGTTGACCGTTCGAGACCCTATCCTTACAGGCCCCCTGCTCGTCTCTCGAGTTTTCTTTTATAACTCGTGAGCACTTTTTGTACTGTTCATAATTGTATGTCTCTTTGTATTCTCGTGTTTGTGCCTATTGGTGATGTAATATTCTTGAAATATTGTGTCACATCCTGTGAATACTTTGTAATTGTACTTATATGTTGAATATATAATGCACCACATACTTTCATGCTCTGATTCTTATCTGTACTGGTGCTTAGCGTATATATGTGGTATTTCTGACCTACGTATATACTTCGCAGTGACGTCTCTTTACCCGCGGGATCGGGGCGTTACAACATGTTTTGGCTCAGCACCGGAACGCCCTGGGTCGTTGTCCTGGATATGCACGGGGCCTATTTTAAGCATATTTTGTTGATTTTCCATCAGTTTTTAATAACCAATCTCGTCTTACTCATAAGTGTGTGTATGTGTGTTGGGATGCTGTGACATTTACCAAAACACATGAGTCAAACGAGTAATAATAGTATAATAATATGACTGCCTTTATCGGATTTTAAATTCTAGTTTCATATTCTGCAATTTACTTTATTTTCTGTATACTTGTGTGACTTATGCTCACTACACGTTTTTTGGGACACTTGTGCTTGCATGTACACGTCACTTGGCTTCATTTTACGCACTGTTGGGTTGCTTTTTGAGTCTCATAGATCTGCATGTCCAGATCTCAGAGTTTAGACCGAAGTGGATCCTTCCGCTGAAGACTAAGATTTTCTTATAGAGCAAGTAAATCTGCCGTAGCTTCTCCCCTTCCAGTCTTTCCTGACCAGCTAACAAGATTTTTCTTTAAAGCTCGTGAGCGTCTTTTATATTTTTCATACTTTGTAAATCATACTTTTGTGCTTCCGGATGATATAATATACTTGTAATATTATGTCATACTTTGTGATTACTTTGTAACTATATTTTTCTGTTGGAACATATAATATCACATACTTTTGTACTCTAATTCTTACCTATATTGATGTTTAGCATACGTATGTGAGGGTATTTTCGCTCTGTGTATGTACGTCACAGTAGCGTCCATGTACCTGTCGGGACGTGGCATTACACTCATCATCTTTTCATTTACCCAAAACCTAATACCCACCCCAAACCCATGAATCAATCATTTTCCTATTTACCCAAACCCTAATCCCTACCTTTAACCATAAAACCAATCATCTTTCGTTACCCAAACCCTAATCCCCACCCATTTATCCAAACCCCAATCCCTACATCTAACGCATGAATCCATCATCTTTCCATTTACCCAAACTATTCTCTAACTATTACTCATGAACCCATCATCTTCCCCTTAGCAAACCTTAATCCCTACCTATTTAGCCCAAACCTAATTCCTATCTTTAAACCATGAACCCATCATCTTTCATTTTTCCAAACTTTAATGATTTTGGATTTAGTTCCATCGGTGTGGTTGGATCTATCAGATATTCAAATGGAGTTGGTTTCATTAGTAAAACCATAAAGATATGAATTATGTTTGAATTAGACCTAGGATCTTTGAGAAACAAACTCTTTAGGGCATGTTTGGCTTTTAAGGTTTCTAAATTGTACTTTATTTTAAGTTGTAGTTAGAGGTTTGCAAACTATAATTTCCTTAAGTGTAGTTTCATTAGCCAAATGATATTTGTAGTAAAAGAAAAATAACTACAGTTAAGGCCAACTTTTAGAGGAAGCTAACTGTAGTTTAACTACAAACACTAACAAATATGACTTCTATTTGATTTTATGGGGTTAGAGGACTTAATTATAGAAAACTTAACCTCAAAGTCAAATAGACCCTTACTGTCATAACACTGGTTTAACCCCATAACTTCTTATCAAAAAGTAGAGCTTTTCTAACTTAAATTTACTAACTCAAAATCTAACTCAACAGTAAGACTTGAGGGGCTCACTCGTGAATCATACACGCGGTCACGTGTCATAGACTCTGTAGTTAGATTTGAGCTAGCAAACTTGAGTGAGAATAGCATTACTCTATCTTAAAAGTTAATGACCCATAATTTGCACACCTATACTCCACTTGCCAAATAAGGCCTTAACATTATTCGAAAATTTAACCGAAGAAATGGAACATGGTTATTAGCTAATCATCATCTACATTCTTTTCCTATTTTTCCAACTAGAGAAACTCCAAAAAGTAAATACATTTAGCATTTATTAGAAACTTGTTCTATATGTATAGAGATAATAATGGACTAGGGCCAAGCAAGGTCTAAGGTAGATCTTGGCTTAGCCTCAAAATTTCCAGGGCCTTAACTTATGGTTTGATCCCATCTTTGCGCCCCAGTTGTATGTCACATGTACAGAAGAATCTTGGGCTATCTCTCACCACTGATTACATTGCTGGCATAGATTTAGGTCTGTTTGGATACATTTTTGATACATGCTGGTAACTCAATTTTTTTTGGTTAATTTATGATATTCCAAAACATGAAATAAAAGTTCGAACTCAGCTTTGAAATTTAGATATCATGATTGATAAGATCATGATTCAGTAAATTGCGATTTTACATTCCAAAAAAATTTTACATTTAGAATTTATGATATCTCGAAATTTTAGGTTATTTAGTGATATTCATTATTGTCGAACATGATTTTGGCACAGATCCCAGTTGAGAGATTTTCTTAAGAACTACTTTTTTGAGATTTGTATGTTTGCTATTTTACATTACATAGAGAAGTTATCCGAGAGATTGAAGTAGAGTGGTGCAATCTGAGAGGTTGAACTGAACAAAAAGAATTTTGTTTCGCTGTTCTTTATTTCTTGCACTTATAAATTCCATAAAATGTTTCATAAAATTAATATTCAATTCTTCCAATTTGATGCATTGATGAGCACATGAAGTTGTTGGATCTCCAACCTAATCTTTCTTTCGAAGGAATTTGAAAGGAGAGAGTTGCTCCTCTTAATTCCCACAAAATTGAGGTGCTACTCAACAAGTAGTTCTTCATTGTTACAACAAACTATACTCTCAATCCCAAGTGATTGAGGATAATAAGTCTCAGAAGAAAGGATTATAGCTTAGCTTATACGTACAAACTATCGCAAATCTTCTGAACTGCCAAACAACAATGATTGATTCCTTGCTGGCCAAACAAACAAATTATAGCATTAGGTGTTTATGCCGTGTTGCATTTTCAATAGCACATTGTCCCTAGTCCCTTTAGGTTCCTGATTCACAACGCCATGAAGTAAAAACCAAATTAATTGCTAGAAGATGACTGCTAGCTGTTTGGGAAATTGTTAATTTGTTATTGGTATCTGCTGGCTAGTTGATGATCACTGTACTCAACCTGAATTGTTTAGAATTCAATCTTCATTTTGTTCTTATTTGGCTGAATTCAGTCTTCACCTTTTTGCAGATTAAAAGAGGCAGATTAAGATTCTAGTAATTTTGATCCTGGTTGAAAGCAGAGAGCCAGTGCTCATCTTACATAGTACAATATTACAATTAGTCAGATAAAACTAAAGATTCTGAAGTACATGTCATCACCTCAAGAGATATCGCGCTTGACATGTGTTCAGTATTTTCAGTGTCATAATAATCAGTGAGCATTACTGTGTGTATCCGTATTCCTCCCGTACACCAAGACCTCTCAATTCCACTAATCAATGAAGTTCAAGAATTAGTTGCGAAATCTGCGAGTTTCTTTCTTATCTATATCCATGGTAATTTCAGTGTGTGGTGCTGCCAAGAAAGTAGTTACTTACAATTTAAATTCATGGTCAGTTGGACCATCACATTATATATGGATATAGTAAGGTGAGAGGTGAGAGGCATGATTTGCATTTCCTAACTTCCTTGAGAGGAATAACAGCAAAGATGCCCAAGTCACAAGAGTGTGAGTTTGAAGCCACCATTGCTATGTGGTTGGTAATAGCAATGTGAATTTCCTCACTGTTACTTAAAATTAGATTGAAATAACTTATACAATAACAGAATCAATTAAACCTGAATCAGAGAACTGAACAATTGATATCTACCTTTTAGTTAAAATTCCTGACTTTCCATAAATTTCACATGAAAACATCTTCATTCTCGAAAAACAACTTTCAGTTGCTACTTGTTACATCTGATCAGTTAATTTTACTTTCAAGATCTGCAGGCCATCATTACAGGTTAGTTCAGGTTGCCAGTTTGCGTGCATGGAATCGGAAGCGTGGGTCCATCGACGATGGCAACTTGCATTGATCAGATGATGAGGCTTCCTTCAAATTAAAATGGATGGGTTTTCATGAAATTGCCACAATATCCCTAACTGAGGAATCGAAACAGCTCTAAGAGCCAGCTGTTTCAAGCAATACCAATTTGCAAAATCAGTGTAGCTCATAATATTGCCCAAAAATCTACAAGTTGACCTCACAATACTAATGACTAGATGTGTAGTATAGTGGGGTGTATATGAAAAAAGTTTGATACGATATACAGTAACTACAACCAACAAACTCCCTCCAATTTTTATGGTCAAAGATATATAGAACTGGAATAAGGTTTGTGTTAGGTTGACACAAGAAAAACTATATCCTCCTTAAACCAGATTTAATTCAGTACATAAACATAATGGTTCATGGAAAATGGGAATAAATGAATATAAGTGTATTCTCAATTGTTTTGAAAGTACATAATCAGTCATGCAGATTTAGAATATGCACCCTTTTCCCAGGGAAAAAAAATTCTAGAATATAAATCTTCATAAATTGCATATCTTAAATCAAGATACTCATCTAGTGGTTGCAACCTGAACAATTTTAGACAACATGATGCATCGACCCGCATTAAGATATCAACTGAGATGAACAGTGTAGATCATCTAACATAGTACTAGTGATAAATTGATCATCCTGAAGTTGGTGGCCATACTGGTGATTTGATAGTGAAATCAAGGGTAGTTGAAAAGGCAACACCCTTTTTAAGAACAAATGATGCCAGAAATAGTGAGAAGAACAATCCCAGAGTTCAGTTTGATCAGACAAAAACCAAATGAAGAATCCCATCTCATCAAATAACAACTTCCCTTCACGGAAAAGGAAGATTATGAGGATTATTCTCTTCCAATATATCTCTCTCCCCCAAACTTAGCAACCAACGCAAGGAAACAGAATCAAACACAACTCGCCCAAATCATCTCCTTATAAACCCATCTCCTCTTCTTCTCATTCTTCTGTTTTCTTTCTGCTCTCTTGTTGTGTCTCTGGTGCTTTTCTTGCCTTAAACTCACAATTTTGGTGCAATTCCTTCTCTCTCTCTCTCTCTCTCTCTCTCTCTCTTCATGAGTTTTAGACCCACATGATATGATTGCTAGCCTCTTGAATTGATTCAGACAGAGACCCATAAAACAAGGGAGAGAACAACCACAAAAATCTCCTCTTTCTCTTCTAACTAGTCCTCCAAAAATAATACTACTACTACTGTAGCAAAGATGTATGAGGACTCTGGCTACTTTGATCCCTCCCATGACTCCAACTCAATACAACCTCCTCTGATTGATAGCCCCTCCCAACTCCCTGACTACTACAGCATCAGCAACAATGGGCTCGAAGACAACCTCCACATTGATCTTGAGGATGCCAACGCCTCGATCACCCTTGATCACATTCACCTTCATGACAACAGCAACAACAACCATATCGGCTTCGACCTCATGCAGGACGACATCAGTGTTGCACCCCAGATGGACGCCGTGAATTGGGACTCAACGAATCAGCAATATGATGCATCAGGGGCCGGGATGTTCCCCAACCGGCCATATGGGCCTGCACCGGATCTCCTGAACCTGCTGCAGCTGCCAAGTTGCAGTGTCGGGCCAATGTATCCTCCTACTTCAGCTGCAGCATCAATATCTTTGGACGGTTCGAGGAGTGCAAACATCTGGGCTGATGAGGGGCCTATGTTTTATGACCCCTCGGCGCACATGGGGTATGTTGGGGCTCAGCCCAATGTGTTGAGGGACTTGTATCAGTCTCTGCCGCAGAATTACGGGCTGTTTTGTGGCATGGAGGAGAGGGAGGGTGCAATGGGGGGAGTTGGGGTTGGGGTTGGAGTTGGAGGAGTTTTTCAAGAAATGGTGGATGGGAGGCAGTTTGATGGGGGAGTGATGGATTATAGGAGAGGGGATGTCAAGGGTGAGGTGAAGGGGAACTTTGCTACTGAGAGGCAGAGGAGGGAGCAGTTAAATGAGAAGTACAAGGCCCTGAGGTCACTGGTTCCTAACCCTACAAAGGTACTGGTTTGAATTGGTTCATAATCTTCTTTTTTTTTTTTTTTTTTGCCTCTTTCTTTTTGTTTTTAATACTTTTATGATGCATTCATCTGATCTCGTTTCCTTTATCAGTAATCTTCTTCATGTCAGCTTGCCCCTTTTAGTTGAGTACAAACTTTGTGCTTTCCCCCCAGTGAGATTTTAGTGATTTTTCTGTATCTTTCCTGTTTGATTCCTTTTCTTTTTGGTCACTGATGAATAGTCTTTATATTGCTTTCTTCATGTTTCTGAGGTTTATATTCTCTTCTTCATGTTGCATAACCTTTCTTTATTACTTAATTTCTAGTCCCTATTCTCTTATACCTTTTCAAAGGACTTGTATAAACCACTGGACAATCTTTTGCCCCTTCAAACTGAGGCACTGAAACTTTGTGAACAGGACCATTTTATGATGCTTGTATTTGGTCATGATTCCTTTATCAGTTGTCTCCTTCATGTGAGTTTAAGTAACAACCTTTGTGATTTTGAGATTTTAATTGTTTGTCTCTTTCTATTCAATTACTTTTCTCATTTTCACATTTACACAAACAACTTATTTTTCTGTCTATTCACAGATATGAAGAAATTTTGATTAGTGATGCACATTGCTTATATTGTATATGTTCAATATTTTTTCTGTTTTATTGTTTTGAGGGAAATCTGATCTTTCATCTCCTTCATGTTATAGACTCCTTCACATGACCTTTATTTGATTTCTCTTTCACATTTTCCTAACTTTAACACAATCAGTTTAGCTACAACACTCATGTTTTGAACTAGTGATTTTTTCTCCCTATCTTGTTTGATCAGTATGTATTTTCTTTGATCAATTATCGTTTATGCATTTTTCTTGTCAATTATGATTCTTCTAATTAAGACTGGCTTTCACTCTTTGCATATTCTTTCTCAAGGGAGACAGGGCCTCCATAGTGGGAGATGCTATTGAGCACATCAAAGAACTGCTTCGAACTGTTGACGAGCTGAAAATACTCGTGGACAAAAAGAAACATGTAAGGGATAGGAGGAGAATGCTGAAGGCTGAGGACGAGGCTGCTGGCGACATGGAGAGCTCGTCCATAAGGCCTATTAGGGATGACGAGCAACCACTCAATGGGGCCTTAAGATGCTCTTGGCTTCAGAGGAAGTCCAAGGAGAGCTTCGTTGATGTCCGTATTATTGATAATGAGGCAAACATCAAGCTGAACCTGAAGAAGAAGCCCAGCTGCTTGGTCTACATCGCAAAGGTCCTCGATGAGCTCCAACTTGACCTTCTCCATGTCGCTGGAAGCAACATAGGAGACAGCTACACCTTCATGCTCAATGCCAAGGTTTAATTCCTTATCCATGATTTACTCTTCAAAATTTTACTTTTCAAGTTTAATATGGTAGACTTTTTCTTTTTTTTTTGGATTTTCTTCCCCGTGTCTAATGGCAATAATAATAAAAACTTAAAAAAGTATGATAATGGGCATTATAGACACCAGTTTCACATTAATTCTAGTAATTAGTCTGGTTCCTTTGATGAATTCTACCTTTTATGTATTCTTCTAGTTAATTATGATTGTTACATTTTATACATTTTGAATGAAATTTGTTTTAACTGAGCAATGCATATAGCCTGCTCTGATTTT
The DNA here is from genome assembly GCA_038442645.1 of Agave tequilana. Taxonomy (NCBI): domain Eukaryota; kingdom Viridiplantae; phylum Streptophyta; class Magnoliopsida; order Asparagales; family Asparagaceae; genus Agave; species Agave tequilana. The sequence goes on from JAVJIF010013812.1 coordinate 66,651, forward strand.
TAAGCCATAATAAGGATGCAGTGAAACTGTAAGCTAAACTTATGAGTGACAGAGTTCCATGATTTTGTTGAGTTCAGGTTGAGTTCAGAGTATCATGTTATGCGCAAAACTAGTTAAGTTAGAAGATATCTATGTATCAACTACACCGTACAAGCATTGCCATTACGATTATTATGAATACTTCTTTTCGTTGCCATTAATTCTTTGTTTTCTTTTTTCTCCATGCAGATATGTGAAGGATCTTCGGTGTATGCAGGTGCAATAGCTACGAAGCTCCTTGAAGTTATGGACAGACAATACCCAACCCAAACTTTTCCTGCTACCTATTAAGGTTTTAGCTGTTCATTTGGCATCGCACAGGAGTTCATTGTCTTCCAATTACTTAGAAAATTTGATTTCTTTAACTGTGTTATTCATCAGAGACACGAGACTCTGAAATTTAGTCGTGCTAATTAACTTTAACTTGTTCCAAAAGGGCCAAAACACACAAAATTGTGCATTTTAGACTGATAAATGAAAATTTTCAGTTTATGGATGATATCATGTGATTTTAATGTTTGAAGACTAGATCATGAGTTAATATTTTAACTGTTTTATTGGGGAAAAGGGAAAAGGAAACAAAAAGAAAATAACATAATTTTAATAGATTTCACTCTTTGATAGTGTGAAGGATCACTTGAACACAAGTTCCATTAGGTTAATATATTTGGCATATTCTTGAAAGTGCTCCTTTTTATCTTGGGTGTTCTCAATTTGGTTACTGACTTAATATTGAGTTTTGAAGAGTGTAAAGCAATCCGTGATCTTAATTAAAAATAACTAGGTTGTTAAGCACAACTTTCCTTTGTTATTTGTATTTTGATTCTTTCAGTTGAACAATAAAACCCTGGACACAGTTCATTTTATGGCCAAAGGCCAGATTCCAGTGTTCCAGTTATCTTAACAAGGGAAAAAAAAATGATGATTCTGGAATAATTTGCAAATAATACCAAGAGAAAGAAGGAAAACAGTTGCAACAAAAGAAGAGTTCTGTCATAAAACTATAACGTGGCATTTTCTTACAGTCTTTGGTCATCTTCTCCAATTTGAACGTAGAGTTATCGGTTTCCAAACTTTCCCTGCAACGGTCTTCGCACACAATAGCGATACGATCAATGCTAGCTGTCAACATCAGACCATCCTTCTCCAATGCAGCCGCTGAGATACCGTGCTTGTTGTCCCCAACGCAATGGTCACCACTGGTAACTACAACGGTGGTCGTGTGACATTCTGGACTCGACTCCAGCTTCGCCTTCCTCCTCAAATGACTCCACCTGAAAATAAAGCCTGAGAGTTTTACCTTTTACCAACGTCCTTCCAACTGTCAATGTCATCGTCCAGCACAGAGCCTCCTCCAAATGCCATTGAGGTCGTCTGTCCCTTCAAAACATCTCTGTTACCCTTGACCTCCGCCATGTACGAGCAACCTCTGGCCTGATGCCCTGTGGGGCAGGCTACCTGCCAGTGGCCAAAGAGGGCACAATGGTGACAACAGGAACTCGGGAAGCCACGAACAGGCCTGATGGATGAGTCTTGCTCCTGCACGAACCCCTTCGCTGTCCGCCAACGCTTCCTCTCCGACCGCCTCACCTCTGACCATCCACCTTTTTCACCCTGTGGCAGACACACCGGTCCAGCAACACCCCTAGCCGCTAGACCAACAAAGGGCATTACACCATTCTCTCTTTAGAGTGTAGAAGTGTAGCACCCTGCTCTCGCGGATACTTACTGCGATGTATATATGCAAGGTGAAAATACCGTCACATATGTACACTAAGAGTCAGTGCAGATAAGAATCAGAGTGCGGAAGCACAATGGTGATATATATTCCAATAAAATAGTACAAATATATTGTTATCATAGAGCGTGATCTAATATTATAGGAATATTACGTCACTAGGAGATACAAATACATGAATTACAAAAGAGTTATAAGAGTAGATAGTATAACAGTGACTCTCGAGCAGCAAGAAGAATATCGAGAGCCGATCAAGAGAGGCCTGGAAGGAAAGGGGTGCGGATAATTTGACACTGATCCACCACACTTCCGCTGCGTAATCTAATAGGCTAGTCTTCAACTGGAAAGCCCACTACGGTCCAAGCTTCGGGATCTGAACATACAAGTTCAAGGTTATCAGAAATCAACCCAATGAGTACGTAAGATGATCCCAAGTGGCGTGCACAGGCAAACACGCGTGTATCAATAAATTCAAATCAGAGAAGCATATATCGAAAACTGTGTTGTGAGTACATGCACACACCGTCAGGCATTAAAGCATCAAGTAATGCAGATGTGGACAAAACTAGTTATACAAACTCAAATTACGGATTCATAAGATTGGTACATCAAGGGGATAATCCAAACAAGAAAACCCTCATAAATATACCATAAACCTCTTATCACTATAGGTTGAGTTCATATAACTCGAGTTGTCTTTATAATAACATAAATAAGAAAGCAATATGAAAACCCGAAAATAAACAAGTCAGGTGACTCAACATAGTAGCACAAATATCATACGCAAGTGACCAGCCATATAACTTTATTATATAATAATAACAATCAGTGTCGCTTGTTATTATAATCATTTCTACCAGTGTTCCATACTACTGGTAGTTCATACCAGGTTCATATTCTAGTAGAACCCAATCCAAACTCTGATATACGGACACAATTATTCAAATTAGGAAATAATTCAATAACACTCGCTCTTGATATTATTGTTATTTAGTAATTAAATTATAACTGGTGTAAGGTAATGTATTATGTCACATGTCTCACAAGCATAGATCAAACATATTACCAGTCAGATGTCAGTAACATGTTATTATTATTATTATTTTATTAAGAGTCATCTGACACATATGTCTAGGTATGTTGTAACACCCCATTCACGGAATACTTATTTAGATACGTATTCAAAATTTTCAATTGTATTTTTTGAATTACTTTCTGTATTTATTTTTATTTTATGATTATTTATGTGATTATTTTGCATTGGATCCGGATTCGTGAACTCGGAGTGAGCCCTAGTCTGAACCGAGGACCCGATTCTAGTTTATTGCTTGATTTGATCTTTTTGATAGACAGATTTGACTGATTTCAGTTTCAAATACCATTTTCTAATATTTTAGATTTTTTATGATTTTCTAAAATTTTTCTGAATTAAATTACAAAATCTTCAAAATCGGTGCCAACTGATATCGCTGGTTGATTCCAGGATTTTTAATTTACAATCGGAGTTAAATTTCTAAAATTCACTTTCACATTATTTTTTAGAATCATATTTTCTACCTTAATGTATTTTTAGAGAATTTTCTGAATTTATCAGAACTTGCCGGATTTGGTGTCGGTCAATATCGCTGGTCAATTTCAGGACTTTTTATAGGAGCTGAACGCTTTCATATTGCTTCTAAGAATCATATTTCTTTTTTAATGCATTTTTTGAGATTTTTCTGAATTTACTGAAATTTGACCAGATTTGGTGTCAACTAGTATTGCTAGAATATTTCAAGATTTTTTTAATTTGAAAAAGAGATTTTATTTCTAAAAACTGATTTCACATCATTCCTCAGAGTGATATTTTCTACCTCTGAGTATTTTTGGAGATTTTTCTGAAATAATCGATATTTTTTTGATATTATTATAATATTATATTTTTGGAATCTTTCCTTCTTTCTTTTTCTTTTCTTTTCATTCCCAAACCCACCTGCGTGCCTACGTGGGCTGCCCCCTTCCCATCACCTCCCATCACTTCTCTCTCTCTTTCTTTTCTTTTGCTTTTCTTTTCTTTTTTCCTTTTCTTTTCTTTCTTTCTTTTTCTTTTTCCTCTTTTCTCTCTTTGTCTTTCTCATCTTCCTCTCTCATCTCCCTCTTCGTCCTCAGATCTAAACCCCCAGCACAGATCCGCGCCACCCCCGACACCGGAGATGACCTTGTACCTCTCCCGACCTCTGGCAACCCCCTCTCCTTCTTCTTCATTTTCTTTCCTTTTCTTTCTTTCCCTTCTTCTTCTTTTTCTTTTTCCTATTTTCTTTTCTCCTCCCTGTTTATAACCGCCGGTGGCTAACGCCACCACCGGTGACCTCTGGCCGACCGAACCTGGTCAGCCACCCCTCACCTCTTCCCCCTTTTTTTCCTTATTTCAGTCTCTCTCTTGATCTCTCTCATTCCCTCTCTCTCCTCTCTCTTTCTACCTCTCTCTCCTTCCTTTCTCTCCTCTGTTTGTGGACTGCCGACGACCAGGGCTGCCACCAGCCACCTCTGGCCGGCCATGGTCGGCCATTACTGCCCTCTCTCTTTCTCTCTCTCTCTCTCTCTCTCGGTCTCCCTCTTTCTCTCTCCTGAAAGCTCTCTCCTCTTCTCTCTCTATCTCTCCCTCTCTTCTTTCTCTCTCTTAATCCCCCTCTCTATTTTCTCTCTCCACAAAACACTCTCTCTCTTGGTGATTATATGGGTGTTGCCCCCACGGTGTGCACGTGTTTCGAGATATCAGGATTTATGATATTTTCTTAAGATTTAGGCGAGTGTCCTCGCCTCTTTATTGGGTCTCCCCGCTTCGACGAGTTGAGTTATATTTTTGGATCCATGTATTTATTACCCTGCTTGTATTTTGTATTTTATTTTATACCGTGTGATTGTATTTGTATGTGATCGAGTGCCCTAAACTGTATATGTACTTTACCTGTGATGAATGCTTGTACTAGGATAGTTTACTTCTTATACATATACCATGCATGTGATGTATTCTTTTACTGCTTTTATCATGCATGACTGACCCTTCGTAGTCATTATCCTCTGGGCTTTCTACTCAGCCTCCATGCCCCATCAGCCTCCAGGCTCTCTACTCAACCTCTGGGCTTCATAACTCCATGGTAGTCTAGTTGTTATCATGTTTATATGTGTGTTCGTGTGGTACTAACATCTCGTGCAGGTACTATACCCAACCTTCGGGCTGCGTTCAGTCTCCGGGCTTTTTATACCCAACCTTCAAGTTGCGTTCAGCCTCCGGGCTCTAATGTTCCGCCTGGTACGCAAGTATCGCGCTCAGTACTCTATCACTAACTCCGTCTGAGTGTAGTTATGCCGCAAGCGATTGTTATACATTATCGTGATTTTGCCGCGAGCGGTAACTACACTGGGCGTGATAGCGTTTAGCGCTGTGCGTTAGCCTCGTCCAGCTTGTTTAACTCTGCTTGATTGTTCGCTTATATGCTCGCTTACCTTTTTTCTGTCTTGCTCAGTCTCCGGGCTTCACTACTCTACTGGTGTTGACATTCTAAAAACATTAACTCCCAGACAGCTCTTTAACTTTTCAGCACGATGTCTAACTTGTTGACATCTATAAAAGACAAGCTGACGATCAGTTCGATATATCCTGAGAGACAAAGCAGAAACTTAGACCTTGCTGATCCAGTGAAGTAGGCGGCAGGTCAAATTACTTTTTGAGGCTAAGTCAGCTCAATACTTAGCCTTGCATAAGACCAAGGTGCTAGCCTCGCTTGAGAGGCTAAGTTTGTCTAATTTTGCCTTGAAGCCCTTCATAGCTCTGTAGAGAGCTAATTGATAGTTTCGCCTAAAGCTCTTTATAACAATGTAGAAGGCTAACTTTTAATTTCGCCTGAAACTTTGCACAGCTCTATTAAGAGCTTTCAGCCCCGTATGCGTAGCTATACTAGCCTCGCACAAGGTTTCCCGCCCCCCTATGAGAGGGTTGGTCAGGTCAACTGTTTGTCCTAGTATTTAGTGGGCTAACCTCACTACGTTGTGGGGTTAATTCCACTTTAAGTGGACGGTTACGCCCGCCCAGTCTTCCCCACGTTCAGTGAAAGAGGCAGGGTCAATAGGCCAATCTTAGGCTCGCACGAGCCTGCTAGCCTCGCATGCGGCTTAATTTTAGCTTCGCACGAGCGTTATAGCCTCACGCGACGCTCAAAATAGCCTCTGGTGCAAGTCTAACTAACTGTTATCAGTTATGGCTAAATTCTAGGGGCAGTTACACCCCTCAAGAGCATATAAATAGCTTATTTGGAAATGAGCTCGAGGCATAAGTAAGGAGCAGGCAACATGCACGAGACACAGAGGCATTTGCATTGAGCAGGCGTTAGAGGCATCAAGCTGAAGGCATCGAGAGAGATAGCAAGGCTTACTTTTCTATGTTTCCCAAAAACTCCAGAGAATTATTTCTTTAAGTTCAGGGTGTTAATACCCTAAGGCCTTCCTCCTTTTCAAGGAATCTCCAGAATCAGGTGAGAAAGAATTCCCAGGCAATAGCATTCGAAGATCAATTGATCGCATTGTCAATAGGATAAGTGGTCGCTCGCTGATCAGACTCCCACCGGCACACTTTCCCAGAAATCTCAGAGGCGAGTTCAACTTGCAATTTTTTCTTTTAATTACTTGTAATCTTCTCCTCGACTTTCTTTTTGTAAGTTTTCCCCCAATTGAATTTTCAATGAAAAACAAGATGGCGACTCCGCTGGGGACCACTTTCTCCACTACTGAGAATCAAGTGTCGCAATGCGATGATCAGACCCTCGGGTCTATTGCTGAAACATTAGTCATTCACTCTGACAAAGAGAAGTTCGAACAACTTCTCTCTGGGGTAGAAAAAGTCCTCTACATGTGTGCAAGCACAGAAAGGTCAGCGTAAGCAGAGTACCCTTGGCTACTTCCCGAAACAGGTCTCTATTGAGACTATTAAGGTTCTCCGTGAACCTAACACTACATCATGCGAGGCTAGACAGGCTTCGCGCGAGCCTATCATAGTCCCAACTGGGACTAAATTAGCCTCGCGCCAACATATCAATGTTGCTCGCGAGACTATAAATGTTCCATGTGAGCCTAAAACAGCCTTCGTCAAAACTATGTGGATTGCAAAATCGACAGTCGTCTCTTTTGATTCAGCTTCGTGTGAAGTTAAGATAGTCTTGGATTGAAAGACTCCCTCTTCTCCTTAGCTTTGCCTATTCCACGAGCCAAAGCACCCTGTGCTTATAGCAAGGTTACCGCGACTCGCTTGCTTCAACAACACCGATGGGTAGTGTTAAGCCTGCCGCACTGAGGCTAAGAGCAGAGCATCCGTGCGTGCTAACAACGTCGCTAATCCAACATCGCTCTCAGCACCAAGTGCTAAAAACCTCTGCCGCGAGGCTAGAGGTAAAGCACTACTGAGTGGTAACATCGAGGCTCTTCTAATCTCGCTTGCAGGAAAAACTCTGCACAGAGCTAAGTTCTCCTCTAAAGGCAGAACTAAAGCAGTAACTTCGCCTTGCAAAGCTACTCCTCCAGGTGAAGCTATTTTAGCTTCGCCTATAGCCAAGAGGAAAGTCTTTAAAGCTAGGCCTAAGGCTTCTCAGCCCAACAGGGCTAACTTCTAATCTCCTCGGGTCTCTATTATGGATCAGTTGGGTCCAGTTAACACAGACAAGAGAGATTATCTGAACACCAAGCAAAAGCTTTGTTTAGAAGAATCTGCTCACATTTCGTAGTCCGAGTGTGAACAAGCGGGTGTCAACTCATGATGGTGCACTCCGTCCATGCTGCCTAAGAAAAGTCCACACAGCCGCTACTCCAAGTCATCAATCGGTATTCGACCGAATATCAGCCCAGACTGCTGAGAAGACCAAGCCTCAGAAGAAGAAGACAATAAAAGTGACCCATCTTGCAGCCGCCTCTGTTAACATGATAAGCAGAGGAGGGATCTTTTTCGGTCCCAAAGATGGAGACGAGAAACCTTCACTCCTCCAACCGCCTCTCTGGACTCTGATTAAAGCCCCAACTTGAGTTAGGTTCTGGTGAACCAAGAGGGTGCCTTTCAGGGTACTCGTTCTAGGGTAGCAATATCCTACGATTATGAACAATCTTCTTCATCAACTGAAGTTGTATCACCTATGCTATTGAGGAACCTTTTCCAATGGTCTGATGATGAGGAAGCCAGTGGATATGCTCCTTCAGCTACTATCAGCTCAATGCGGATAAGACTTGTAACGGCTAACATGGTTGATAACAATAATAACGATCTTCGTCGGCGAATGGAGGCACGGGAGCAGACTTTCAGGGCTCAGCAAAAAGCCTTGGATAACATCCAGCAGATGCTAGCTCATCCCCTAATCAACCAGAATACCAATGACACCGATAGCAATCACAGTGAAGAGGGGCATCACGATGATGAACGTTTTAAGACTGAGAAGTCGAAGAAAAGTTCCTTAATTTATGTCGAGGTCATTAAAGGTATTCAAGCTCAGATTGCATCCTAAGCCCAGAGAGATGAACTGAAGAAGGTAGGGATGACAGTCCTTATCCGCTGGAGTGGGATTCAGTTCTGTATCCACCAAAGTTCAAGCCATCTACGTTGCACACACACGATGGAAAGGGCTCGCCCAACCAGCATGTCTATTATTTCTGGTCTCAAACCGGTAACGTAATAGATAAGATGCTATCATGGTGAGACTATTCATCTGCACTTTTAAGGGGGTAGCCTTTGACTAGTTCAAGAGCCTACCCAGTGGCTCACTTAATTCTTGGATTGATCTAGAAACCCGATTCCTCTTTCGATTCTACGAAGATGATACAGAGGTGACTATGGACAAGCTCCTCTCAATAGTCCAGAAAGGAGGAGAATCTGTGAGGGAGTACATTGAGAGGTTTCGCAACCTTTCTCTCATGTGCTCTGCAGGCATGCCATTACCCATGTTACTCCAGTCATATCGGCATAACTTCCTTAACAGAATAGAAGTTCGTATGGGAGCCGTCAAACCCCATACATGGAAGGAGCACGTTGAAAAGCCAAGAAGTCGGCTAAGAAGTTTGAGCCCTCAGTCCTTAAGAACAAGTGGGGGATCAATACCAAGGGGCATGATGTAGCCCAATCTTCTCCGTCAAAAGGGAAGAAAACTATGGCCGTTGAGCTATCAGGGATAGCTTAACCAAGACAGAAGGGTAATACCAATGGTAATTAGAAATTCAATTTCCTGCCGAAGGTGTATTCCTTCAAAGACGAGCAGGTGGCGTCGATTTTTCATTTGCCACACAGGGTAACAAGCTCAAGTTACCTGAAACTCGACGACCTAATGAACTGGGGTGTATAAATGATCCAAATTACTGCCTCTTCATAGGATGGTGCATCACCCTACTAGCAGGTGCTACGCCCTGAAGGACAAAATTCAAGTCCTGATAGATACTGCAGTTCTAACTTTAAGTCAGAACAAAAGAAAGTGGCCTCCAACATGATAACTCTTAATTTCGAGACGTTCTCAAAGATGACTGTCCAAGATGGATTATCCCAATCTTTAAGGCAAGATTGGATGTCATCAACCCTATGGTTGAATAACTGGAAGCTAAAGGCCTCATCCCAATCACGACAGAATCTGGAGAAATCATGTGGGTTCACCCAGATATTGTTAAAGATGAGCAATTGGAGGTCAAAAGGCCCAAGCTCAAAGGCAAGACATACAATGTCATCTCTCTCATAGCAGACGATGACTCTGTGACTGTAGCCTCTCTCAGTGACTCAGAAGGAGAGAAGCCTATCTTAGTAGCACAGCCTTCCACATTACAACCGGTGGGCACACGTTATGGTAAACAGTACTTGTAACAGTACGATCAGACACCTGACGGAGCACCCCAACCAGTGACATCAGCACCTGCCCAGGTCCCAGTGCTGAAATACAAAGAGAAACAGAAGGATATTCACTTCGATGAGTCCTTGAAGAATAATCCTTCCAGAGGACTCAATACTCCCTTCCACTTTGACATATTGGCACAATTGGCAAATGTCCCAGCTCGTATTACTCTGCACGAGTTACTCTGTCTCTCAAAGGAGATTAGAGAGGCACTTAAGGATGCTCTTACTGATTCTGAATTATTTCTAACACAAGTACCCATCCCTACAAAATAAGATGGAGCTTCATTCTCCTAGTGTCATCTGGTATAACAACAGGTACCATGCATCACCTTCACCCCTGAAAACATGGTCCTTAAGGACAATCGACATGACAGACCCTTGTATTATACAGGATACATTGGGTCTACACTCATCGAGAGAATACAAGTTGATCATGGGTCTGCTTTGAGCATTATCCCTAAGAGATTGCTTTATTTTCTCGACATTCTGCTGAGTAGGTTGTCAACTACGACTACAACCATATATGGTTTCAACGCCGAGAGTAGTCATCCTTTGGGTAAGATTCATCTTCAGTGTCAAATTGGAGACCTGAAATTAGAAGTGATGTGCTACATCATTGACGCTGACACGTCCTAGGGCGACCTTGGATCCATGCCAACTGGATCGTGCCTTCCACACTCCACCAATGCTTCAAATATATGAATGACAAGGCAATGGTCAAGACGGTATTCGCAGAGATACAGTCGTTCAAAGGGGTGAAGAACTACTTCACTGAATCTCTACTTTATAAAGAGAACGGTAAAGTGGTAGAAAAATTATTGCCTGATGATACTGATAATGGCAACGAAGCAGACTCAGAATCAGGAAAAGATCCATAAATTTCTTTTGATGAAGAACCGATTGTAGCATACCTGAACGATCCTGATTGTAATAACTCTGCCGACAATGGCGGAGAATGGGTCCTTAAGAAAAATGTCAATTTCGATTATTCCGTGTGTTATGATGATGTAAATAGTCCTATTGACATGAACCCTCTATACATGCCCCTGCCCATTTCGACGACATGCATGCATATAGAAGAGAATGATGGGTCTGTATTTGTAGTACCATCCTTCAAGAAGGGCCAGTTGCCAATTATATTTGACCGAGTCCGACATCGGAGTACTACATCTAATGATTCGGATGAAGACTTGGAGCCCCCAAAATTCTTTCAGTATGCATGGTCGGCACACCATAGATGAAAGAAATGGGATATGACTTACATCGTGGTGAAGGCTTGAACTTTGAAAAGAGACGACATCCCTCTAAAATTTTTTGTACCGAAAGGAAAGCCTGCCAAGTACTACGATCAAACCCGCAGGGGGTTGGGGAACATTACTCCATCTGCTCAATCTGATCTAGAATTTGATAGGCCTTTACTATCACATTCTTCAGATTCATCAGAGTGGGAATCTAATGTAAGTGTGGGGTTGCCTGGCATCAACTAGTCAGGTGGAACCAGAAGAGGACATTGATCCATTCGACACCGATCCTTGGGCTCAATAACTAGATCTTCAATGGGAGAAGCATTTTAAACAACGCGACCCTCCTATAGAAGATAAAGTAGTCTAAATTGATGTTGGAGATCAAACGCAACCAAAACTCATCTTTATAAGAAAAAGTTTATCACCGACAGAGAAGCAAGACCTTACTTCCCTGATAAAGGAGTATATAGATGTCTTTACTTGGAGCTATGAAGATACGCCTGGTCTCGAACCTCAGGTGGCTATGCATCGCAACAACATCAAACTGAATGCTAAGCTAGTTAAACAACAGCAGCGGTGATTCCGACCTGATTTATAGAGGCAATTGCAGCTGAGGTCCAGAAACTCATCGAATATGACTTCATTCGAAAGGAACAACACCCAGACTGGGTTCCTAATATTATATTCGTCCTTAAAAAGAATGAAAATATCTGGATCTATATTGACTTTCGTGATCTTAATATAGCATGTCCTAAAGACGAATTTCTATTACCTATCACGGACGTCATGATTGACAACATGTGTGGTTTTGAAAAGATATCCTTTATGGATGGCTTTTCAGGGTACAACCAAATCAAGACGTACCCGGATGATGAAAAACATAAATCGTTCCGAACACTGTTGGGTGTGTTTTGCTATACAGTTATGACATTTGGCTTAAAGAATGCAGGTGCCACTTACCAGCATGCAATGAGCACGATCTTCCTTGCGAAAGACAGTGGAGTGTTATGTTGACGACATTGAAATCAAAAGTCATGACAAAAATAATCATCTCCACGATTTGAGAATGAGGTTCGATCTCATGCGGGCTCATCAGCTGAAGATGAACTTGACAAAGTCTTTCTTAGGAGTTTCAAGTGGTAAGTTCCTGAGATTTATTGTTACATCCAAAGTAATTCATTTTGATCCCGACAAGATCAAAGCCATCAAGGATATGCATCCTCCAAAGAATCTCAAAGAACACTGAGGTTTTCAAGGCAGGTTGCCTTACATCCATAGATTTATCATAAACTAGTCGAGTCATTGTCAACCATTCACACGTTTAATGAAGAAAGGCGTAACTTTTGTCTGGGATGATGCTTGTCAAAAAGCTTTTGAGGATATCAAAGCATACCTCACTAAGCCTTCGGTCATAGCATCTACTGTTTCAGGAAGACCATTCTATGTAAGAGCCATGGACTATTCTTTAGGCGCTCTGCTCGCACAGAAGAATGATGAAGGTACCGAGCAAGCCATCTATTATCTCAGCAAAGCCTTGATTCAGGCAGAAAGTCGCTACAACCCGGTAGAAAAGGAATGTCTTGCTCTTGTCTTTGCCATCCAAAAGATGCGATATTACTTGGTCGGGCAGACTATTTATGTCATCTCAAGAATCAATCCCCTTTTGATTCTGATGACAAAGCCGAGTTTCCTGAATTTCAGGTTAGCTAATTGGGTCATATTGCTGTCCCAATATGATATGACCTTCGTTCTCCACAAGGCCATCAAGGGTCAAGCTCTCGCAGACTTCTTGATAGCTCATCCAGTTCCAAAGTCTTCAAAACTACATGAAGATATTCTAGATGAAGTCATCGAAGCCAACATAATTTCAAGTGATGATGTATTGCAGATGTTCTTTGTTGGTGCATTAAGAACTAGACCAAAAGGCAAGATTGTCACAGGAGTAGGGGTAATGTTTATCTCACCAGAGAATCATGTCCTTCCTTGTGCATTCTCGTTGACGGAACCTTGTTCCAACAATGTAACTGATTACAATGATTTGCTCATTGGCCTCCAGCTCACCCAACAAATGGGGCTACAATACTTTGAAACTTATGGTGATTCCAAGCTGGTCATCAAACAGGTCAAGGGTGAATATGAGGTCCGTCACGAAGATCTCGTACCTTATCACCATGCAGCCATTCAGTTGGCTAATACATTTGAAGGCTTCTATATCAGTCATGTATTTCGCCTCCAAAATACAAAGGCAGACGCTCTAGCTATGCTAGCAACTATACTGGCTCTACCTGCTGATACAATTACCATCTTACCGTGGCTACTCGTCATCTCTTCTGTCCGGAGTACGATTTAGAGGTTAGCGAAATTCATACAATCTCGATAAACTTTGAACCACAGACTGGCGATTCCTGATCATCAACTACACCTTGCGGGCATATTACCCGATGACCCCAGGGAAGCAGTGTCTGTTCGACGAAGGTCTACTCGATTTTACTACGATCCAGTGGTAAAAATGTTATACCGCCGTTCATATAAAGGTATACTTCTTCGTTGTCTATCTAATTCAGAGGCACAAGAAGTAATCAAAGAGGCTCATGATGGTATATGTGAAGCTCGTCAATTGGGACCAAAGTTCAAGGATTGATTGTACCGACTTAGCTATTACTGGCCGACTATGATCACCAAAGCGGTCGAGTACGCAAAAAGGTGCAAGGCTTGTCAAATCCATGCGGATTTTATACACCAACGCCCGGAACTACTCCATCCCACAGTCATAGCATGGCCATTCGAGGCTTGGGAAATTGATATAATAGGGCCAATCAGTCCTCCGTGAGCTAAACGTCATCGGTTCATCCTTTTAATAACTGTTTACTTCTCAAAATGGGCAGAGGTTGTCCTGCTTGTTAAACTTAAAACCATCAACGTGGTCAATTTCATTAGACATCATGTCATCTACCGATTTGGTGTCCCTAAACGGATCATCCATGATAATGATTCTCAATTCGCAAGTCAATTATTCTGTCGGTTCTGTGACAAGTACTAGATTCATAATGTGGCATCAACTGTTTACAACCCTGCCACCAATGGGTTAATATAAGCATTCAATAAGACAATCATCAAGCTCCTTAAAAAGTTCATCTCCACAAGCAAACGGGATTGGGATAGAAAGCTTAGTGAATGCCTCTGGGTCTATCGAACTACGGTCTGAACCCCAACCGGCAATACGCCTTTCTCTCTGGTATACGGATGTGAAGTTGTTGTACCTTTGGAGATTCAAATGCTGTCACTTCGTGTTGCTCTAATGACCCAGATGATTGATGAAGATAAATATCGATTACGTCTCTAAGAGCTTGAAATGCTAGACGAGAAGCATTTACAGGCTCAACAACGCATTGAGCTTTATCAAGCTCGAATCTCAAAGGTTTTCAACAAGAAGGCTAAAGAGAATTTTTCAGAAAGGAGATTTAGTATTAGATGTCAGACGATTATGGTCACAACACACAAGTCCAAAGGCAAATTCTGACCTAAATCAGAAGGCTTATATGTAGTGGAGATAGTCTACTCAAATGGAGCGTATCGCCTGTCCAACCCGAACGGAGACATGCTGATGATGCCGATCAATAGCAAATTTCTAAAGAAATATTATTCCTAATCAAGTTAACATTATACCTTTGATTATTGGGGATCTCTGTAGAGTCAGGTTGATCGAACATTAGGAGACGACGCTACACGACGTCAACATTAAAAATGCCAGAAAAGATTTCATGAGGAGCGTTAGTTGCCAACTGACATACCCACAGAATTACAAAATGATCATAAGTCCTTAGTGGCTAAGGATAGAAGAAAAAGTTGGCTTTTAAGCCCAACGCAAAGTACTCGATAACTCATCATGCTGAGAAAAATAGCATGGCTAGCCCAACTCAAACGGTAGTTAGTAAAGGCTTACCAAATCCATTGATAGCTGAGGATTTATTAAAAATCCTAAGTGATCTGATTCTACTTGATTGCTCCAGAACCCTCTACAAATTCCCTTTCATGGAATGATAGATCCTCAAGGCAAAAAAATCTTGTTAAAGTTTACGCCTCTGACTTTTTCTTCACTTGGAGTATTGTTCTCCTATTCCCCAGCAAAATCGATTTGATCACCTAGCAAACTTTGGGAATACTATTTCCTATTCCCCGGCGAAATTCCTTAACAACATTACGGCCAATTCCACTAAAATCCCTTGCCAATTTCTGTCCACGAAATGATAGGGCCACGTCAAACTGTAATCATTTTCTCAGTAAAATGAACTACAGATCAAATCTGTTAAGTGAACATTAGATCTCTGACAGCAAATCCCTTTTTAATATCATGAGCGGATCTTGCTAATCTCCCCAATAGATCGACAGGCACTCAAACTACTATTATGTTCAAACACCTTTAATAGTAAATGAATCCTTGTCAAGTTAACATCATACCTCTGATAAGTCACCTTTACAAACCCCCAAGCGGAGAAGCTGTCACAATTACTTCTGACAAAATCTCTTTTTAAAGTCCCTAGCAAGAAATTTGGTTGTTATGTTAACGATTACCTCTGACAACTTTTTAGGGAATAATCATTTCCCTGTCGAATCTCCACAGAGTTATTTTTGACACGTTAATGATTACTCTGACATAAAATCTCTTACGAGATTCATTTTCTAACTCCCCAACGAGTTTCTAGTAGACTCCCCTCGAATTCTATTATTTTCCTTTACAAGTCCACAATGGACTTTCTTGGTTGTCACGCTAGCAATATACCTCTGACAATTTCTTCCAAATGATTTTCCAAGAAAATACCAATTTTTTCACAAAATTTATGATCAAAACCTATTTCCCCCAACAGAATCGCTTCTTTTACCGTCATGTCCATCTTGTCACCTCGAATGGTAGAATTTTTGAGTTTGGTGATTTCTCAATTGGTTATGTCCATGTTACCTCTAAACCGACAGATAGTCAAGTCCATCTTTCTGTCTAGTAGGGACTACTCCTTTACTGTCATTTCTAGTTTGCCACCTCTAAAAGGTAGGGCTCTGAGTCTAGACCTTCCAATCAGTTATGTCCATATTTTCTCTGAACCGATGGATGTCTAGATCCCTTCCCATTTATGTTACTCAAACTGTCATGTCCAGTTTAACATCTCTGAACATATGAATCCATAATTTTATTTTCCATTTCCTCCGTCAGGGCTGGGAGTTCTTGTTGTTATATTAATATGACTACCTCTGAACAGCGAATTGCGACCTGTTTTCTTTTAGTTTGTCATGTCCATATTATCTCTGAATCGACGGGGGCCGGGATCCAATTCATCTTTACAGTCTCTAGCAGGCTAGCTGATAAGTTAATAAGACTACCTCTGACAGCAGATTCAGAGTTTAATGTCTTAGTCTATCATGTCCAGTCTATCACCTTTAAATAGACGGGTCCCTAAAATTGGGTTCACCTTCATTTTGTCATCATGTCCAGTTTGTGACCTCTAAATGATAAAATTTCGAGCTTGGTGGCTTCTTAATCGGTCACGTCCAGTCAATCACTTCTTAACCAGCAGAAAGCCAAATTTCACCTTTTTGTTTACTGTTATGTCCAGTTCGCCTCCTCTGATCAGTAAACTTTCCTTTTTTGGTAATATCTAATCAGTTATGTCCAGTTTGTCACCTCTGAACTAACGATTGTATAAATTTTACCCTTCTTTGTCTTTATGTCCAGTTCGTCACCTCTGAACGATAAAATTTCATGTTTGATGATCTCTAATCAGTCATGTTCAATTTATCACCTCTGAACTAACGATGTACTAGACTTAATTTTCTTTTTCAGATTTAGTGATACCTAACGGATTCCTAAATCTACCCTCTTTTAATCCCTAGTGGACTCTATATTTGACTGACTTTATCATGTTCTTAACCTCTGAATAATTTCAGTCACATTTATAATTTCTTCAGAAACTTAATTTGGTGAGTTTTCACCCTTTTTAGTTCTTTCAAAAGAACTTTTATACTAAGTTGTCCTTTATAGGAGACTTATATTTCCTACGTGCAATCACAAGTGAACAAAGAGGAAGACATGGAGAAGAGCAAATGAGTAAAAGACAAATATTTTATTGATTTTAAAAGGAAGATACATAGAAGATACATTAAACTAGTCTCTCGTATGATAAAAGTTTATTCTCAAGAGAAGACAGTTTTTATTTCCTATTCTGTTTCGCCTTAACTAAAGCCTACGATCTCAGATCTTTCAGGTCAATGGTTGCCAACTGAGCCAAGCGAGCCTGCTTTTTTGCCATCTCCACCTTATCTCTACCTTCAGCTTAAGAACCTGATCGCCTTAGGCACTCAGCTGTTCTAACTGAGCAGTCTCCTACGCATGTACCGGCCCCACTCTTGATATGAGAAGGTTGGCTCTCTTGATCATTGCTTCTGTCATCTCAAGCTGCTCATTAGCATTAGCAAGAGTATTGTTGAAAGCATCAATCGCGTCAGCATTTTTAATCTTCTCAGCTTTCAGGGATTTCAACTCCTGAGACTCTACTTTCAATGCTTGTTGCGCCTCTACATAAGTCTTCTGCATATGATCGTAAAGAGGCTTGACCTTCTCTTCAACAAGTGGAGTTAGATCCGAGCTATTCAGGCGACGTCACTCACCCACATCTTTCTCGAGATCTTCCACTATCACTTCAGAGAGGTGGCTTGATCAGTTCCCCAAAGTCTCTGATGGTCTCGATGTTCTGAGTAAGGACGGCTTTCAGAAACTCAAAGGACTGGTCAAATTTTTCAACACCAGAGAGATGCATCATTCAAACTCTTATAGAAGGTGTCAATCATCTCTGCCACAAACTCCTTCTCTACCTTCACCACTCCAAGTGAGCGAGTAATCTTCGCAGAGGAAGTCTCAGTGAGTTTGATGGTCACAATTGTTGAAGGTGTCGCGGGGGTAGCCGTCAGTTGAGCAGAAGAGATAGGTAACAACTAGGGAGAGGTTCTCATGGAGACGAGCGTGTTGGCTACCAAAGAAGTGGGGCTGATGATCATATGTTCTGGCTCAACCATAAGCGTTGGAGAACACAAATTCATAATTACTATTAAACCAGTAGTAACCAGAGCTGAAGATATGGCAGGAGTATAAACTGGCCACTGATGGACTCAAGCTGAAGCCCAGTCTGCTCTAGGGTTGATATGGTAGAAGGCGCAGACACTGTCTCATCGGTCATCATTAGATCACCAGTGGGAAAGGGTCGATGTTGAATAATGCTATGGTAAAGAACATCGATCCCTGCAACGTCCAATGCGATAGAAGCGGTTGCCCTCTTCTTGGGATAGCCACGCAGCGGAAACAATCAATGTTAAGGTTCCTGCAAAAAAAAGCTTTGGAGTTAAAGAAAGAAAATAGGCATATAAAAAGTTGATTGCGGAATCCTTCAATGTCAACCATAGTCACCCCAGTGCTGATCATTGCAGCAGGGACATCCTCCATGTAGGAGATGACTCCAGCATCAGCAGTTTCAGCCGAAGACACCTCAACAGTTGGGCTCATAGGGGAACCCACCTGGTTGCTTACCACGTTCTCCGATACAATTTTGGTTGTACTGCAGTAGCAGTAGTTTCAGCAAGAGCCTCTCCAGTAGCTGGTTCCTCTACAGTTGACTCAGGGATTGGTTGTCTTTCTTTAAGAGTTTCCAGAATTTTCACGTCCTCAGACTCATATCCCTGAGGGGTAACCTCACCTTTCTCCAAAGTGGTGGCAACCCCACCAGAAGGTCCCACATCCAGCTCTTGATCCCCAAGGCCTTCGGAGAGAAAATAAGTCGCCTCATATCCCTCCTTGTAGGTGAAGAAATCGTCAAATGTTTCCTCTCCTTCACCCTAAATTTCCTGGCCTGCAATTGAGATTAAGATTCAAAATAATTAATCATGAGAGTAAAAAAGAATAAAGGAAAATGATGTGATGAAAATCAAGCTTATCAGGAATTTGAGCAGGCTCCTTCAGAGTCTCTTTCCGACTAGGCAACTTGATGATTCAAGGAGGTGGGACTTCTGCTACCAGCTCACTCATCGCAGTAGTAAAGCCTTTTTGAGCATCACAGCTAGCCCTCTTCACTACTTGTTTCCTACGAGGCTCCTTCGGGTGGGTTCTTTAGGAGCACATTCCTTTGGTTCTAGCTTCTTCCGCTTCCGATTACAGTGCGTATCGCGGTCTTTGTTTTCTTCCTCTTCCTCTTCCTCTTCTTCAAGCAGAGCTTTGCCTGCCCCACTGGTGGCTCCTGGAACGGCTTCTCTACCACCATCATCCTTGAAGCGAGGACTCTCCGCATCTGAGGCTTCACTACCGACCTCAGCCAAGAATCTGGGAGACCTGGAACCCTAACTCGTTTCCCCTAACCTTACTCTACGACCTTCTACTTCAACCTTTTAAAGATGATCCTGGTACCTGTTGAATTAATGTTGAATCCTGAGGGGTTAGAGTTGGAAGTCCAGTACCATTAACAAAACTTCAATGTTGTCAATAAGTTTGGGGTTAAGTATGACATGCAGAACTGAGCCTCAGTGTAACTAACGATGAAGTGCCTCCAGGCTCTGGCTCTATCTATCAGACTCCCCATGAAGGCCAGGCGAGGGTGGGATTCCCAACATAGAGTTGGTCGTTCCCAAAATGGCGAGCAAAGCGGCTGGGGATGTACAACTCTAGGTAGTAGATGTCGCCGCATTGATACACCAAATGTGATGTGATAGCGGGAAAACCGTGCACAAAAAGTGTCATTTTGAAATCAAGAGTTAAAAGTGCATGCTTTGGCTTCCTCAATACGTCCGTTATAGCATAGAGGCTAAAATAGGTCGAATCCACAAGGACAGGAGGAGATAGAAGCTTTCACAATATGTTCACATGTGTATGTTAACGGTTCTTCTATTTTTCAAAGAATCAAAAGAAAAGAAAACAAAGAAGAATGAAAAGAGAAGTGTATAGTGAAAACAAAAATAGAAATATTGAAAAGAATGTATTTATGATTTTTGATATTACTTCTAAAATAAAGTGAAAATGAAAGAAAATCCATGGCTACTAACTACCAATGGCTCCACTAACATGCTAACCTCTTAGTGATAGTTGCCTTACATGTATTATTGGCCATCACTAGTCCTTGGTTCAAGAGCTTTATAAAGTATGACCCATAAGCTCAATTTCACATCCAAACTCAACAAATAAGAGCAAACTACACTTAAACCATCAACTAACTAGAGCAAGTACGGAATAAAGTAATGGTAACTTGTTAGAAAGTTAGATGTTGAGTGTTAGTATCCATTATCATGAGCCATCAATGGCTCTTGCAAGAGCAAAGACAAGTAGAGGCTATTAGATTCATGTAGATTATCAAGTAAGAAGTTAAAAAGTTAGTGGTTAGTAGTTGTTGCAATGAGAGAAAATTAGCTAAGCATGTAAAAGGAGTTAGAGAGAAGAAAACAAGTAGAGATAAAGAGAGAACTTTTCATAGAGTGTCACCCTCTATTATAAGCACTCTTACTTTCATTCTATGTACTACTCTCTTCCCTATTACATGAACTATAAGAAATGAAAAATACAAAGAGGAAGATGAAAAATACAAAAGAGGAAGAAGAAGAACAACTAACCTAAATTAAAGAAAGGAAATTACCTTAAAAACTATCCTAAAAACTCTCCTCCCTTGAGCTCTAGAAATCCTAGGGTATTTATAGGCCAAGGGGGACGCCAGAAGCGTGTCACGGGGCCGTGCGTCAAATCTCGATGCACGGCTCCATGGTGCGGCTGTGGAAACGCGGCCAGGGCCACGTTTTCGCGGCTGTACAGGCGTCATGCGTGGTGCCTCCTGGTACAACATCTTGTTTGTCCCCCTGTCAGTATGTGTTGCTGGTTTCTGAATATGTGCATCCGGTTTTGACAAATCCTCCTTCTAAAGTAAATGTCTATGTGTGTAGGCTTTAAATCACCAAATAAATAGGATTTTTGGCTTCTTCTTTGTTTCATATCACGGACCTAGAAACATACAAGAAATGTGTTATTAACAGAATTTCATATTTAATAAATGTGAAGATGTGGTATGAAATATGCTTATTTAGAAACTAATCAAGATAGTCGGATGCTCACCAGCCACTTGAATACTCCCTGCCTGAGGGAAAATCTCCTGTCACCTACATCGAAAAATTCCTCATCGTATCCAACACTGGGGATGGAAAGGAAGCACCTGTAGAGGCTATAAGTATTATAACAGCGCATCAGCTTTCGTACCCCGGCTATGTACGCCAGTTGCCATTGTGACCCCTTAAAACGACGATGATGCATGAAGCGTACACCTTCTAGCGGCTCTTGTCCAGGTTGGATAATGGCAGACAATACAGTGTGAACTATGTCATTAAATAGGTGTAAGGCAATTCCACTCTAGGGTTGGGCCCGTCACGAGGACGTATTTGCCCCTTCCCCCTCTTGGTAGCAGGAGATCGGCAGAAAGCTTCCGTCAACACCCAGAGACCATACTAAATGCCACAGACCATGGCAGGAAGCAAGCGAAGAGGTTTCCCATGGACGAGCTGGACTGCAGGGAGAAGCACCCACAACAAGATCCAATCATGTGGAGGAGACAGAACAACGCACTTCTTCAGCCAGACCGACAGGAAGCCAGCGAGGAGAGCTTTTTGAGGCATAAAGTATTTCGCCTGATAGTGAAAGCTCTTGAATCTGTCACCCTTCTCGTAAATCCCATCCTCCTTCTCCAAGATGATATCTTCGTGAGCACTGGATATCATCTTCTGACGAATATCATCTTCAGGGATGGAAAATTGAACATCCTTGGGGGCACCGTCCAAAATTGAGAACAGATAGTCTGCCCAGACCTTTATCGCGTTTGCATTTTCACGGGTATTATGGACGTCCATGCAGATGTAAAAATGGCACATTAATTCATGATATGTTTCGAACATCTCTGGACCGTCCTTTTCTATCTGCTCTAACTCCATCGCACAAGAAAAATATTCCTCATATGACATCGAGCCTATCGGGAGGTTGGATATCTCCTATATCTCATGAAGCGCCAACCCCAATTCACCAACAGAGTGAAGAAGGTCCCCATAGCTAGACAATACAACTCAAAGATAGCAAAGAAGTTGGACGCCTTGACTGCTTCATGGAGTCCAATTTTCATCAATTCTTCTCCAAAATATTCCAAGACGTATAATGTCAAGTCCCTCTACCACGATTTTTGGGCGGGGTGTACCCAGCCAAAACCCTGAAATCCCTTACCGGGTAGTTACCTTGGATCCTAATGAATTTATTAAGGAAGCTTTGGGCCATCACCGGTTTCTCTTCTACAGGAAGATCTTGTCCTACCCTCCCGAGGTGCATGCCAAGTACGACCCTAGGAGATCCGCAGCAGCTATAACCGCTCAGTGTCAATACCCCAATGTGGACGGAGTCGGTAGATCAAGTCACCGCCCATTTCATCTTCCGCGGCACGGTGACCAATTGGAAGTACGAGAGTGGGAAGTGTCGCCTACTTGATGGAAGATAGTGCTTCTCGCCTTCTATGTTGAAAAGCCATTGGCGCTCCCCGGCTAACAGCTGTTGATCAGTATCAGGTGCCGCATCCCCGAACATGAAATTGGGTTTCGGTACACTACCCGATTATGATCCTCGAGCAGAGCAGTGGTCAATATACTCCGTATAACACGCTCGTCAGCCTTGAGGATTAACGCATCTCTCTCCGACGAGCTTCTTTCACTAAAAAGGGAAGCCTGACTCTGGAACTAGAAACACATATTCCCGTCCATTCCTCTGACCATCTCGAACAAGTTGTTCGATGGACCTGGCGCATATTGAACTGCAAAGAAACAGAGGGAAAATTTTGTTAATAAATTGAAGAAAATGTATAAACCTTTGGTTGTATTAAGCAGGGAGAAAGGCCAAGTCCCAACCTCGCCTATATGGTAAGGCTAGACTGGCCTTAAAAAGGCAAAGTCCTAACTTCGCCTATATGGCAAGGCTAGACGGGCCTAGAAAAGGCCAAGTCTTATCCTCGCCAAAACGACAAGGCTAGACTGGCTTTAAAAAAGGCCAAGTTTTAGCCTTGCCTAAACTGCAAGGCCAGACTGGCCTTAAAAAGGCCAAATCCTAGCCTCGCTTGTATGGCAAGGCAAGATTGGCCTAGAAAAGGTCAAGTCCTAGTCTCCCTATATGGCAAGGCTAGATCGGTCTTAAAAAGGCCAAGTCCTAGCCTCACCGAACGGTAAAGCTAGACTGGCCCAGAAAAGGTCATGTCTTAGCTTCACCTAAATGACCAGGCTAGACTAGCCTTGAAAAGGCCATGTCTTAACCTCGCCTAAATGGCAAGGCTAGACTTGCCTTAAAAAGGACAAGGCTTAACCTCGCCTACAGCTAGATTAGCCTCGCCTGAGAGATTATCTGCCTAAATCAGGCAAGTATAGGCTTCATCAAGAAGCTAAAAAGCTTTTCTCCAGAATTCGCCAGAAAATGGAGAATCAAGGGAATCCAATCCCTAAATTTAGCTGGTAAAGCTAAAATCGAGGGAGATGAACTCCCTAAAATCACTAAGTAAATGGTGAGGTCGCGAAAACAACAGTGCTCACCAGCAATGTGTTGAGTAACGACCGGAACAAAAGCCTCGGGCTTCTGCCTCCTTGCCCAGGCGATGAGGAGACGCCATAGAGCTGCTCTAAAAGAAGGCGATGACCTTAAGTTGTTTGAAAATAAAAGAGAGGGAAGAAGATCCCTATTGAAGGTTTGCTGGAAGAAGTGTAACAAGGACTGTAGGGAACCTATTTATAGGCCCCACAATACAACCTCGCCGCTGGCACTTCAGATTTTAAAGCGCACGCGAGGATAAAACACTCGAGTGCTTGACCTCAGGAAAGGGAGCGCCTTCCCTCATAACGCATGCGAGGCTAGCACTGACATGGTGCTGATGAATCAACTTCACCTTGAAGGCAAAGTTACAAGCGAAGCTACTCCAGAAGCGAGGCTCCCCGAGGCGAGCCTTTTGCCTGAAGGCGAGGCTACCCCAGAGGCGAGCCTGTTTCAGCCTAAAGGCGAGGCTATTTCAGCCTAGAAGCAGGGCTAAAGTCTAGCCCTAAAGGTGAAGTTGAATTCAACTATCAAGGCGAAGCTCAAACCCATATATCTATGATTCTCAATCAGAGCAATTCAAAGTATTTTGAAATTTGAACCATCCCGTTGCAGATTTACGAAAACTTTGAAGGGGGTTTTGTTGACATTTAAAAAAATAAACTCCCAGACAACTCTTTAACTGGTCAGAGTGATGCCTAACTTGTCGACATCTATAAAAGACAAGTCGCGGACAAGGTGAAGACCAGTTCAATATATCCCGAGGGACCAGAAACTTATGCCTTGCTATTCAGTGAAGCAGACAGCATGCCAAATAATACTTTTGAGGCTAAATCAGCTCAATACTTAGCCTCACATAAGCCCAAGGTGCTAGCCTCACTTGAGAGGCTAAATTTATCTAACTTCATCTTGAAGCCCTTCATAACTCCGTAAAGAGCTAATTTATACCTTCATCTGAAGTTCTGCATAGCAACGCAGAAGGCTAACTTTTAGCTATGCCTGAAGCTTTGCACAACTCTGTTAAGAGCTTTCAGCCCCACATGCAGAGCTATACTAGCCTCGCGTGAGGTTAACCCAGCCTCGCACGAGGCTTCCCACACCCTATGAGAGGGTTGACCAGGTCAACTGTTTGACCTAGTATTTAGTGGGCTAACCCCACTATGTTAGTGGGGTTAATGTCACTTTAAGTAGGCAGTTACGCCTGCCCACTTCGCTGCACGTTCAGTCGGGTCAATAGACCAATCTTAGGCTTGCGCGAATCTGTCTAGCCTCACATGCGGCTCATTTGTAGCTTTGTACGAGCGTTAAAGCCTCGCGCGAAGCTCAAAATAGCCTCTGGCGTGAGATTAACTGACTGTTATCAGTCATGGCTAAATTTTAAGGGCAGTTATACCCCTCAAGAGCCTATAAATAGCTCATCTGGAAATGAGCTCGAGGCACAAGGAGCAGGCATCAGGCACGAGACACAGAAGCATTTGCATTGAGCAGGCGTCAGAGGCATCAAGCTGAAGGCATCGAGAGAGCTAGCAAGGCTAACTTTTTTCTTATTTACCAGAAACTCTAGAGAATTATTTCTCTAAGTTTAGGGTGTTAATACCTTAAGACCTTCCTCCCTTTTAATGAATCTCTGGAACCAAGCGAGAAGAAATTCTCAGGCAATAGCATTCGAAGATCGATCGATCACATCATTAACAAGACAAAGTGGTCACGCGCTGATCAGATTCCCACTAGCACACTTCCCCAGAATTCTCAGAGGAGAGTTCAACTTGTAATTTTTTCTTTTGATTACTTGTAATCTTCTCCTCAACTTTCTTTTTATAAGTTTTCCCCAATTCACTTTTCAATGGAAAAGAACTGATAACTAGTTATTACTACGTACATGTGTGTGTATGATACTGACACTTCTACAGGTACCTACTCTGCCTTCGGTCCTATTAGCCTTTGGGCTTTCACCTACTTCTCGAAAGAGGAGTGTGTTTAGATCATCAGGTCTTTTAGCTACGCTTGGTAGGCGGACCTAGCGCTCAGCGGTTTGCCGCTAACTCCGTTCGAGTGTAGTTACACTATGAGTGTGGCTTTGCTACACGCGATAGAATAGCATTCATATGGTCGATCCGTCGCATATGTTTAGCCGTGTCGCGAGCGATAACCACACCGAACGTGATGGCGTCTAATGTTGTATGTTATTTTCACTCCAGTTTGCTTAGCTTCGCTTGAATGTACGCTGCTTGCATGCATGCTTGTCTATTTGATAATTCAATGATTATTCTTTTTTTGATGATTGTGAATAGTTGAAAATCATTGTTTGACGCGGAAAGGGGGGGCTGGAGTAAAATTTCCTTGAATCAGATGAAAAATTACAGCCGGCTTAATCTTCCGGTTATAAGGGAGGGAGAATATTGAATCTTGAATTCCCCCTTTGTTTAGTGCTGGGTTCTTCGGTGGCGGTGGAGAGTGAATCTTGTTCTCCGTTGACCAGATGACCGTTCTGGACCGTCGAGGGATCTTCTCCTTGGCAGGTAGAGGGAGTGACTCAGCTCCGTCTACCAAAACTCTAGAAGAGGAGGTAGGCGAAGAGCGGCTAGTACTCAGTAAGCTCGCTGAAGGGTCTTCTCTCTCTCTGTCGATGATCTCTCCTTTTTTTTTTTCGGAATCTCTCCCTTGCCCGATAATTGTCGTCCTCGTCTTCAATAGTGACGGGACTATTTATAGGGTTTTTAGGGGTGATCGTGCCCCTAAAAGTGCTCCACGATGAGGGCCAACTTCCCCGCTACATGGGCGGTGGATGGCGCCATAATCGGGGTGGTTACAACCAAGGTGGGGGCACCTTGTTGCTGAGACGCGGGCGTTAAGCCAACGCGCCTTGATGCTGAGACGCGGGCGTTGAGCCAACGCGCCTTGATGCTGAGATGCGGGCGTTGAGCCAACGCGCCTTAACGCTGAGACGCGGGCGTTGAGCCAACGCGCCTTGATGCGGAGACGCGGGCGTTGTGCCAACGCGCCTTGATCTTGAATCTCTGCGTTTTGGTGGCTTGTCTTTGTGATTTTTTAGACAGCCTACAGAACCCCCTCCAAAGTTTTCGACATTCCGCAGTTAACTGGGACGGATTTCGAAATACTTTGGACTCTAGCTGAGTTCGCCTTCGTGACTAGACTATTGATGCTCTGGGTTTAATCTTATCTGGAGTTGGTCTTCGTGAGTGTACTGTTGAACTCTTTGAAGCCCCCAGAGTTGATCATGTTGAGTGTCTAGATACACAGTCTAAACCTCTCCGATTGCTTTTAGTCTGTCACGAGTGCGCTTTTGACCAGGAGTGGTTGGCCTTCTGCTTGTGCCAGTGTACTGTTGAACTGATTTGCAGAAGTCGAACGCAGGTTCTTTTTTGAAAAACAGAGACTGCCTTAAAGACGCGACTGCCATGGGGTGCGTCTTTTTTTTGGTGATAGGAACGCGACCAATATTCCATGAGGTAGACGCGATGTTTAGCCTGCTTGGGAGGACGCGAATTTTGGAGAGACGCGTCTTTTGGATGCAGACGCGATTTTCTGGACACAACGCGACTTTCTGGGTGCATTTATGGTGATGCTGACGGGGCATGTCCATCGGAGAGGCGCGTTCTTTGGGCGCGAATCTGTGCCATGTCATGATTACGCCGCCAGCTGGCCTGGGGAACCGGAGAGGTTTTCTCTGTTAGGCGCGCGGATTTTCAGGTTCATTAAATGAACTGCTCCACGTGTCGAATGATGACTCGCGGCGGGGTCACGACGCATGATCTTCTCTGTTCAGAAATGATCTGGTTACATGCGTCATGTGGCGACTCGCTGCAGCGTCTATCGGGCCAGACGCCGCGTATCTTCGCGAATCTTTGTGCCTATAAAAGGCCATAGTTAGAGAGATTTGTCTTCTTCTCCGAACGCGCTTACTCAGAGATTTAAGAGAGTTCTTCTTCTCCATTACTGCTCATCTTCTTCATTGACCTCTGATCACCAATGGCACCCAAGGCCAAGCCGACCGCGTCGTCCTCCAAGGCGACCATTGCCGAGGCCCAGAGGGGCAGCTCCTCCTCTGCACAGGACGTCGTTCTCCCAGGTCTCCAAGGTAAAGGCCTTTTAGGCGGAAGTTTCGCCATTAAAGAAAGTTCAAAGAACTTTTAAGAACCCTTAACACGCGAATTTTAAATCGTGTTTGATTCCCAGACGCAGTCTTTGGGTTGATAACCGAGGCGCGGGTTTGGACCCTCGCGCCCTTGAGTCCTGCGCTTCAGATTCTTCACTTAGAATATTTTCTATTTGTGAAGGGTTCAGACGCGGACTTAGTTTACAGAACGCGGATTTGATCCTTGCGTTCTGTTTCATCAGCTGTTGATTTTGATGAATCTGGCACCCGAGTCCAAGCACTTTGACATCTGGGAATGTGAAAGGAAGGGAGTTACCCTCCTTAACTTCTGGCGATTATGGTGGTGGAAGGGTTAAGGTGGATAACTCCTTTCTTTTCGCACCCCAGAAGTGACATCAAGGAGAATGTTGTGGAGACGCCGATCCCATAGGTCTTGACGCGGATTTGATAATTCCTGCGTCCAGTGCCTCTTCTGCGTGAATACGCAGGTCTGGACGCGGATTTGATAATTCCTGCGTCCAGTGCCTCTTCTGCGTTCGGATTATGAACACTTAGCATTTTTTTCTTTTGCTTTTGATAGAGTATCTAACTAAGTGTCTTTTTTGTTTTGCAGCGCCATGCCCTGTCGCTTCACTCGCCAAGAAGTGCCACTTTGGTCATGTAGGTGGTGCTGACCGGGATTTGACTTTTGTATTACAAAGGACTGTTCCTGTGACTGCTGACAAGTCACCGGATCGCAGAGAGAGGCTCTCAAATGTTGACATGAGAACTCTTCGGGTGTTTATGACTGATGCAGCATTCGCAACAGATGCTGGCATCAAGCTGGAGAAGCCTGCCTTCTTCTTCGGAGATCGTATCCACGAGGGCGGCCATAGCGTGTATGACGGAACTTACAAATGGCTCCGTCAAATAAAGGGTGGAAGATTCTTTCTTCCGGACATGGGGAGGATGTTCCCGCTGTCCTACTTCCAGCATATGTCCGTCCCTCGGAAGATGGAATGGGACCTTGCTCGATATGTTCCCGAGATCACTCTCGGTGATTTGGGCTCCCACAAAGTATACCGTCATGATAACCATGACAGGTCAGTTATCGGCCTTTTCCCTGGGTCGCGCAGGACTGAGGTTCCAGCTGGGGAGATACCACAACTTGGCACTACCTTCCTCAACGCCTTCATGGAGGCGGAGGGTGACTACCCGGTCGGGTTCCGTGCGCCGGGGTGGGTCCGTTCCACGGAGAACTATTGGTGGGGCAGGATGGTCGGCTTTGTCCTTACCGAGCTCGGGGGTCTGCTAAAGCGCGTGGGACTGTACTCGGCAGTCAGGGCCGTGCAGTGGGGGATCCCTCAAAGCTCTCAGAACTTCTTCGGGATTCTAGAGCGTTATAATCCTTCGACGGGGACGTTCTTCACTCCGGTCGGGGAGATGGGCCTTGCTCTGCACGAGCTGCACGAGGTCTCGGGGCTGTCGACAGGGGATATTCCCTATGAGGAATATGTCCCGACCGCTGTGGTGCTTCGCTATGTGAAGGAGGAGTTTCCCCTCATATATGAGACCTACTGGGAAGTGCTATGTCACTTCCACATTTGCGGCCAGATAACCAAATGGCGGTCGCAGGGAGTCAAGCAACTGTCTTGGGCCAGTTACTTGTTCAATAATGTTAACACCAAAGACCATCGGATAACCCGATTGGATCCCAGCTCTGACAGGGAGATTGAAGACAGGATCGACCAGGCTCCTGACAGTTTCTACACCACGGAGTCGAATGAGGACGGTTTTGACCCTGACTTGGTTTTTGAGAGCTTTCACCATCAAGCCCGGACCCCTATCTCCGATCGGGCGCTGTTGGCGGGCTTTCTGATGCTATGGCTGAAGCGCTGTGTGGTGCCCACGCTGCCGCATGAAGTCATTGTTGCGACGTGGTGTACCCGGCGGTGCTCCTGGCTCATGGGAACCCCATAGCCCTTCTCCCGGCCGTGGCGGCTGGTATTCAGAGCGGGCTGCGGGCGCTCACTAAGAGTTTCTGCGAGCCACCAAAAACTGCAGACTCCGAGGGAAAGCCGTATGTTGACTCAGAGGGGAGTCCGACGGTGAAGCGTCCCAACCCTCGTGTCGAGCTGCCTTACACGTACCTTATTGCTTGGTACGTGATGCATTGCCCTTCTTTGATGACGGCAGCGCGTTGGAGGGAGAGTTCTATCCCTTTTGTACAGCGGTTGGAGGGTTCAAAATGGCGTGATCCTTATATATATTACGTCCGGAAGTGCCTTTCAGACCCTGCAAACTACCAGCTCAATCGCTGCCTCCTCCAGATCCCTGATGCATCTTTCGGGGATCTACTTGTTGATTCTGTTGGTCCAGATGACTTCACGAGGTTATCCGCGGGAGCCTTCTGGTGGTTGCTAAATATCCGGCCCGGATATGTGCTTTTCCGGCAAGGGACGTCATGTACCATTGAGCCGTACATGCCGAGTCGCTTCGCTCGACAGTTCGGCTATGATCAGCTCTATGTCGGGAACCCCAATGCTAGACTCGCCTTCGAAGGGAACCTGTTCAAGGGTGCTCGGGCCTGGTACTATAGTGTGGCTGGAGGGACGGGAGTATCTTTCCGTCTACCTCTCGAGGGGCCCAAGTGCCGTACGAGTTTCAGTTTCTGTACTTGGTACTCCCAAGCCATCCAAACGCCAGACTTTTTTCCGGCGTCTTCATGCATTGAGAGCATCAATGCAAGTCTCGAGGCAAGGACTGATTCTAGTAAACCGACGAAACTCGTAGAACAGTACCTGAAGGCCCAAAAGGAGGTCGGGCGAAGATCGAGGAGGGAGCCCCCAGCAGTGAGGGCGGAGCTGCGACCGGTAAGGGCAGAGCCACCAGCGACAAGGGCGGAGCCACCAGCCACGAGGGAGGAGCCGCGGGTAAGGAGGTCTAAGCAGTTGGCGAGCAAGCGTCGTCGACGCTCTGCTTCTATTGCTGAGCCTGCCCCAAAGAAGGCTCGGAGGGACTTAACGGCTGAAGTCTCTCAATCCGGAGACATCTCTGCTGGAGTTGAGGCTCCTCCTGAAGACGTCCTTGTTAGAGTTGAGGAACCGCCAAAAGATGAAGATTTCCCCACCCTAGTCCGTGCTCCTAGGTCACACCGCAGGACCGTGGAGGAGGGGGAGCTTGTTGACGAACTCACCGCTGGTGATGATGATGAGCGGCTTGAGGTCGACATAATGGGTGAAGAGGATGTTGAGATTCCGGGATTCTCAGCTCAGCCCGAGCTTCCTTCTGCTCATGAAGGGAGAGGTGAGGCACGGCAGCCGGGGTCTCCTAGCGTCTTCATTTCTAGTCCTAGGGCAGTTGACCCTAGTCCTACCACTGGGGTGATCGGAGACAAGGCTCCTATTGCGGAGCTTCCTCACGTTGCGCTGTCGTCTTCTTCGTTATCGGGGGAAAGCGCCTTTGAAGACGAGCTCGACTATGGCGATGAACCCGCTCTTCCTGATCAGAGCAAATTCTTCCACATCTCGGAGGAGGAAATATATGGGGGCGAGCCATCGACTGCACCATCGCTGGCGATTATCCCTGCTGAAGGTACTCTTTCCATCTTCCGTCCTAATTTCTCTTTACATATTTGAAGAGGATGTTCTAACATTCTTCTCTTATGTTGCAGGGTCGGCCGAAGATGCTGAGGCTACAACCTCCTCGCATATTGAGGAGATGGTGATAGAGTTGACCCGGCCCAAGGGGATTGAGGTCTCGGCTGCTGAGATACCCTCAAATGGGGCAGCTGTTGAAACTGGGGAGCCTTCCACTCTGCCAGAAGAGGAAGCAACCACTGAGGCTGAGGAGGCTCTCACTCTGCCGGGCGAGGAGGTTACTGCTGAAGCCAGGGAGAATTCTACCCCGCAGGATTCGACACCTCTGGACCTCCAACTTGGTAAGGCAGCTCTGACGTTTTAAATGTTTCGCTTTTCCATCATTGTGGCTGACGCTGCGATAACTTGCAGAGAGGACTGAGGGGGCTCAGGTGGAGAGTCCGATGGTTGGTACCCTTCCAGAAGGCCATACAGCTCAAGTCTCGGTGGAGGTTTCTGAGGAGGTCGTGCTTACTACTCCCTCATTGGTCGTGGAGGCTCCTGCAGAGGTAGTACCTCCGGAAGCGTCAGCGGCCGGTCTAGCTCTTGCCGTCTCGACGGCCAGCACGACTCTTGTGCGAGAAGATCCGCCTTATATCCCCTATCCTGTGACAGAAAAGGGGTCGGGAAGCTTCCTAGGTGGTGAAGACATGGGGGAACTGGCACGTCAGATGGTGCAGCAATTCTTCGCTTCGATGGGATCATGTATTGATCTCATCTTACGTGGAAACAGCTCGTTCTAATTTGCCCAGACGCTCCTTAAAAATCTGGCCGTGAACGTCGAATTAACTGGAGGCCCTTCACTTGCTAAGGCGTGTCTGCGGGTGGTAGAGCAACTGGGAGACTACCTGCAGGAGCTGGAGTCTTTGGAAGATGCTGGCTCTTTTAGTGAGGCCCAGGCCACCCTGACTAGGCTCCTAGCTGCTCAAGAACGAGAGCGACAGGAAGCGGAGGCACAAATCGCTGCAGAGATCCGCAACCTCGAATATTCCCAGGCTGAATGTCAGAAACTAGCTGGCGATTCAAGGGAATCCGAGCTTGTCATGCAGAGCACAGAGCAAGTCATCATCAGGGCTCGGGACACCATTGCCAAGGCAGAAGTTGTGCTTGCGCTCAATGAGGAAAAGCTTGCTAGCATCAAAAAGCAGCTAGAGGAGCAACAAGCTGCTAAGGCGCGAGCTGAAGAGAGTCTGTCTCTACATTCTTCCAGGGTGGAATCTCTGCGAACGCAGCTGGCCGCAAGAAATTTCTTATCCGAAGAGGAGCTGCGGGACCTGGCTATTATGGAAGCTGAAAGGACGCGCCAACACGAGATTCACCGCCTTAGGGAACAAATCCGTACCTTGACGAACCAGGACATTTAGCCTTCTTTTCTTTTCCCCTTTTTTGTAAAGAAGAGGACACTCTGTTTAGAGTGTTTGTATCCACTTTTACTGTTTATAATAAAAGTTTGAAAAATTTTGCTCCATCTTCTTTGCTCAGCTGTAGGCGAATCCAACTCCTTGGTAACTGGCTGTGAATATTAAACTTAGGTAAGACTAAGTTCTGTTAATGAAACGCGGCCTTGACTCTGAGTCTTCTTAATGAGACGCGGCATTGATCCATAAAGTGAGACGCGGCCGTCAGTTCACAGGAACTTAGATTTCACTAAGTCCTTTTGATGAGACGCAGCGTCAATCTCAGATTGATACGCGGTCTTCTTGATGAGACGCAGCGTCAATCCATAGAGTGAGACGCGGTCGTCAGTCTACAGGAACTTAGATTTCACTAAGTCCTTTTGATGAGACGCAGCGTCAATCACAGATTGATACGCGGTCTTCTTGATGAGACGCAGCATTGATCCATAAAGTGAGACGCGGTCGTCAGTCCATGGAGTGAGACGCAGCGTCAATCACAGAGTGAAACGCGGCTCTGAATAACGCGAATCTGTCTTGCTAAGAAAGACGCGGATCGAGCAGACACGGGATACGCAGCCTTGTCTGCTGAAGAGACGCGACTTTCCCATCTGCGTTCAATGCAGCATGACTTAAAAGATTTTTAGGAGATCTTTGAACGTCAAGCCTTCACTGTCGATTGGGATAGCGGGTCATCCGTTGCTTCCCAAGGCAGTTATCCACGCGTCGGCCTCTCATTGGATTCAGGCGTTAATGCCCTTGCATGCAGAACCGACGCTGGCGGTTGAAAAACCGGCGCTCTCGTCGGTTTCCAAAGCAACGTTCCACGCGTCAGTCCTTTATTGGGCTTTGACAGTCGTGCGCGACGGTTCCGATTGATGCACCATTAATGACAGTTATTAGGGACTGCCTATAAATAGGGTGCACCCTCTCTTTCTTCAACAATCCGAACTTGGACTGTTTTCCTTTTGTTTTGCTCTGAGAGACCACGCCTTGAGTTATCTTTCAGAGAACCGTCTTCATGGGTGAAGGTGACCCCGTGGATGAAGATGACCCAGAGCTCTCATGCTTCTATTTGGTCTCTTTAGAAGGAATCCTCTCTCGGATCATCTTGCGCGCCCGCGTTTGGATGCAGAGAGGTCAACTCTGGACAGAGGTCTCTGCTGGTATGTCACCCCGATGATGTCCATAGCCTGTATTTTGGCATAGCCATCTGAATGAAATCCTGGTGCATTCCTATTCTGGAATTTGTGCTGGTGACTTGAACTTTTCTGAATGCGGGCTCTTGACGCTGGCTTTGCTCATGGCTATTGCC
The DNA here is from genome assembly GCA_038442645.1 of Agave tequilana. NCBI lineage: Eukaryota > Viridiplantae > Streptophyta > Magnoliopsida > Asparagales > Asparagaceae > Agave > Agave tequilana. The sequence goes on from JAVJIF010013812.1 coordinate 100,616, forward strand.
TTGGCGCGTTTCAGACCTGAATCTAGCAACTCCTGTTCACCCAACAGAGAGATGGCAATTTTCGGCGTTCTGAAGTTTTTCGCGTCTTGTGCATTAAGCGCGGGTGCAAACTGAGGCCGCGTTTGAATCCTGTGCGTGGCACAGTTTTGACTCGCGTCTGTTTCTGCCGACGCGGTGGTTTGACCGTGCGGGTTGTTCCGCGTCTGAAGTCTTCAATGACTGCCGCGTCTGTCACTTAGTTTTCTTTTGTTAAAGTATACTAAATTCCAGATTTTCTGATTCTCTTATTTGTTCTTTGCAGGTTCGCTGGTCCCCTGGAAGAATGCTTCAACCGGCGAGCTTGCTCAATGTTCGTTTGTAAGAGAGTAAATTATGGTCCTCGTCGTTTATAAGAGAGTAAATTATATCTCTGACGAGGACCCAAATCTCGCCAAGGTCTCTTCAGATTTCCTGCACCACTCTTGCCTGATGGCAAGAGATGGTCAGGGTATGCATGACGGCAATGAGGTTCCGGCGGTTGTGGTGGCGGAGAGGATCCTCTTCCTCTCCCATCCCAGAAGTGACATCAAGGACAGTCCATGTCCTTTGGATGGCCTGCGGGGGAAAGATCAACTCTTGAACGAAGGGTTGCAGGCTCTTTTGTTGCCACCGGACCTCAAGAACACCATTGCTCCTGGCTTAGTCAGCTAGGGCGCTTTCGAAGTTGGCGTCGTGCATCAAAGTGCAATCGGTTCCAACAGTCGCCACAATTTGGCACTTCTCCAGACATCATGCACTTAGGATCAGATGCGGCTTCAAGGAGTGAGTACGGCCTCAGAGAGAGAGAGAGGGACTTCTTTGTACTCCTTAATTGCAACACTCAATCTTATTGTATAAGAGAGCGTTTTGTATCACTTTCATGTGTTTGGATATGAATAAAAGTGACACTTTTCTTTTTGCCTCTTCATTGTCTTGAAAGAAATTTTTTTTTATCTTCAGTTAGACACGTAGAAGCAATGAATCTTCTGACTTTATTAAAATTATGATGGTAATCTTAATAAGTCAAAAGTTGTAAGGAAAGTTCCTATTTCAGGAACTTTCATAATACTGTCAGAGGTGTAATATTAACTTGACAGGGATGGGATGATTTTTGGTGGACCTGCCACTTTGTAAAAGAAAGTGACAGGGGGAATGCGTACTCCCAGAGAAGGTGAACTTTTGTCAAGTGTCTGGGATTGACTTGATTCAAGGTCAGCTGGGGAATTTGATAAAACATTGTCAGCGGTGTAATGTTAACCTAACAATGTCTTTAGGTGGACCTGTTATTCTGTTGAAGAGAATAACAAATGAAACTAGACCCGCGAGGAATCTAGTAAAGCTTTTACCGTTAGAGGTGTGATATTAACTTAACGGGTTGGAGATAGTCTTGTCAGAAGTGTGGTGTTAACTCGACAAGGATGTGAGTCAGAGGTGTGATATTAACTTAACTCAGAATGTCACTGTCATAGGTGTAATGTTTAACTTAACAGTGAGGTAATGCTAGAGGTGTGATGTTGAACTTAGCATTGGTTATCTCGACTTAGACGAGGAAGTCGAGGAACGGTCATGGCCATAGGTGTATTGTTGAACTTAGCGATGACTCGGATGCTAGAAGTGTAATGTTAACTTGGCATCGTCCATTTCAGCTTCGATACGGAAGTCTGAAGAAAGGTGACTATCAGAGGTGTGATATTAACTTGACAGGCACTCGATGTACTGCTTAGAGGTGTAATGTTAACTTAAACAGTAGTTTGTCAGAGGTGTAATGTTAACTTGACAAGAATTGGCTCGTGATAAGAGCAATTTGAGGACCTGTCATTCTATTGATGAGAATTGACAAGTGGAATTTGAAATGCCAGAGGTATAGTGTTAACTTGGCAAATTTGAGAGTTTGTTACTCTATGCAGAGTTAACAAGCAAAGTTTATACTCGACAAAGAGTATTCATTACCAGAGATATAGTGTTAACGTAGTAATGATTGCATTTTGTGGTCCTACCATTCTATGGACGAGAATTGGTAAGGGATTTTGGAGGAAAGAGTGGACTCAAGTCCACTTAGGATTTTTAGCAAACCCTCAGCTATCAACGGATTTGACATGCCTTTACCAACTACCGTTTGAGTTGGGCTAGCCATGCTATTCCCCTCAGCATGATGAGTTATCGAAGACTTATGTTGGGCTTAAAGGCCAACATTTTCCTCTATCCTTAGCCGTCGAGGGCGTCGGATCAAATGGGAACGTGTCCCTTAGGATTTTTAGCAAATCCTCAGCTGTCAACTGGTTTGACATGCCTTTACCAACCACCGTTTAAGCTGGGCTAGTCATGCTATTCCCTCAGCATGATGAGTTGTCGAGGATTTATGTCGGGCTTAAAGGCCAACATTTTCCTCTATCCTTAGCCGTCGAGGGCGTCGGATGTTTGATCAGAGGTGTACTTTTAACTTGATCGGAGGAAGAGTACTATTAAGGATAGTACTTCTTCAAGAATTTGCCATTGATCGGCATCATGAGTGTATCGCCATTTGAAGTTATGAGGCGATATGACCCATTTGAGTAGACTGACTCTACCATAAATGGTCCTTCCCATTTGGGTTGAAATTTTCCTTTTGTCTTGTGCGTCATGACCATAGGTCTTCGGACGGCTAAGACAAGGTCGCCTTTCTTGAAAGTTCGCATTTTAACTTTCTTGTTGAAGGCTCTGGTGATACGAGCTTGGTAAAGCTCGATTTGTTGTTGGGCCTGCAAACGCTTGTCGTCTAAGGCTTCCAACTCCTGGAGTCGCTGCTGATGCTTCTCCTCAGTTGTCATTTCCGCTGTCAAGGCGACGCGTAGAGAGGGAATTTGAATTTCCAGTGGAAGGATGGCTTCGCATCCGTATACCAAGGAAAATGGCGTGGCTTTAGTTGGGGTTCGCACCGTTGTGCGGTAGGCCCATAAGCATTCACCCAATTGTCGTCCCAATCTCGCTGACTTTTCGAGACGAACTTTTTAAGAAGCTTGCCAATAGTCTTATTGAAGGCTTCTGCAAGACCGTTAGCAGCAGGATAGTATGCCGTTGAGGACACACTCTGGATTCTGAACTTCGCGCAGAATCTCTGGAAAGCCTGGCTGATGAACTGGGGTCCATTATCATGGATGATACGCCGAGGTACACCGAAGCGGTAAATAACGTGATGTTTCACGAACTTGATCACGTTAGAAGATTTTACCTCTTTCAAAGGGATAGCTTCGGCCCACTTTGAGAAGTAATCGGTTATCGCTAGAATGAACCGATGTCCTTTCGATGATGGTGGGCTGATAGGGCCAACCACGTCCATCCCCCACATTTCAAACGGCCAAGTAGAGGTCGTAGAGTGGAGGTACCCTGGTGCTTGATGGATGAAATCGCCGTGTATTTGGCAGGCGTGACATCTCTTAGCATAAGCGACAGCATCGGCGATCATCTTGGGCCAATAGTAACCCAACCTTTGGAGTCGATGTGCCAATTTTGGGCCAGGTTGATGAGCTCCACAAGTACCATCGTGGGCTTCTTTCAATACTCCTTGGGCTTCTTTTGATGAGAGGCATCGGAGCAGGATCCCGTCATGCGATCGACGATACAATGTTCGCGAAATCGCATTATAGTAAAATTTGGGGGCTTTCCTTCGGATGGCAGCCGCCTCCTTGGCGTCTTCAGGCAAGATGCCGTATAAGACAAAATCAATGTAGGGGAATCGCCAGTCTCTAGGCTCTAGACTGGTTGACACTTCAAGTGTTTCCTTGTCGTGATGATCTCCCGTTGACCCTGGGCAGTCTCCGAGTGAAATTTTTGGACAGTATAAGTCATGGCTATAGACGAATACTTTCTCCATTGCTCCAGCTGGAAGGGCTAAGGAGGCAGCAAGGGATGCAAGTGCATCTGCATGCACATTTTGCCTGCGTGGTACATGGTCGATGTAGAAGTTTGAAAACCTCTCGGCCATGTGGATTGTCGCATTGTAATAGGGTACTAGATCTTCATGTCTGACCTCATACTCTCCGCGAACTTGGCTGACGATGAGTTTAGAATCACCGTACGCCTCGAGATTTTTAACGCCAATCTCATCGGCGAATTGCATCCCAATCAAAAGAGCGTTGTATTCCGCCACATTGTTGGAGCAGGGCTCGGTCAGTGAGACAGCTCGGGGAATCACATAATTTTGTGGGGAGACGAGTACCACTCCTACCCCCGCTACTACGTGTCCCTTTGGGCTTGTCCTTGATGCACCGTCGAAGAAAAGTTGCCATACTTGACTTTCGAACAACGTCTGAGTCAGGCAGACTTCGGCGGCCTCGTCTGGGAGATCCTCATAGAGTTTGGCTGCCCTCGGATCTGGGTGTTCAGCTAAGAAGTCTGCCACCGCTTGTCCCTTAATAGCCTTTTGTGGCAGAAAATGCATCTCATATTGTGATAGCAATATGGCCCATTTTGCCAGCCGGCCATTTAGTGAAGAAGGCTTTGTCATAAGTAACCTCAGAGGGTTGACTTTTGATATGACATTTATAGTCTGGCCTACCAGATAGTGTCGCATTTTCTGAATGGCGAACACTAGTGCCAAACATTCCTTCTCGATCGGGTTGTACCGATGTTCGGCTCCAATCATTGTCCTACTTAGGTAGTAGATTGCTTGTTCTCGTCCTTGATCATCATTCTGAGCTAGTAGAGCTCCCAGGGAATGATCCATTGCTCGAACATATACCAAGAAAGGCTTTCCGGACACCGGAGCTGCAAGAACTGGTGGTTGGGTGAGGTAGTGTTTGATCTCCTCAAATGCTTTTTGACAAGCGTCGTCCCAAATGAATGAAACGCCCTTTTTCATCAGCTTGGTGAAGGGTTGGCATCTCCCAGAAAGGTTGGATATGAACCTGCGGATGTATGCCAATCGTCCTTGTAATCCCCTGAGCTCCTTGAGGCTTCTCGGGGGTTGCATCTCCTGGATAGCGCGGATCTTTTCCGGGTCCAAATGGATTCCGGTGGAAGTCACAACAAACCCTAGGAATTTGCCACTGGCTACCCCCAGGAAGGACTTGGTGGGATTCATCTTCAATTGATGAGCCCGCATGATGTCGAAGACCACCTTCAGATCAGCTATGTGATCTCCTTTAATGCGACTTTTCACCGCGATGTCATTGACATAACATTCCACCGTTTTGCGTATCTGCTGATGGAAAATGGCATTCATAGCCCTTTGGTATGTTGCCCCTGCATTCTTCAGTCCGAAGGGCATGACGGTGTAGCAATATATCCCTAGAGGTGTCCTGAAGGAGGTGTGCTTTTCGTCATCGGGATACATCTTGATTTGATTGTATCCTGAGAACCCGTCCATAAAGGACATTCGCTCGAATCCACAAGTATTGTCAATCATGACATCTGTGATTGGCAATGGGAATTCGTCTTTGGGGCAGGCCTCGTTTAGATCACGGAAGTCGATGCAGATCCGGATCTTCACATTCTTCTTGGCGACGGGGACGATGTTGGCTACCCAGTCGGGATGTTGTTCTTCCCGGATGAAGCCAGAATCGATGAGCTTTCTAACTTCTGATTGAATTGCTTCCATTATTTCGGGACGGAACCGTCGCTGCTGTTGTTTGACAGGTTTTACGTCCGAATTGATGTTGAGGCGGTGCATGGCCACTTGTGGATCAAGCCCTGGCATGTCCTCATAGTTCCAGGCGAAGACATCTATATACTCTTGTACAAGAGATATTAGATCCTTCTTCTCTGGAGGCGACAGGCCGTCACTTATGAAGATGGGCTTGGGTTGGCCTCATCTCCTAGGTTGATCTGAACAACCTTGTCATCTGTGGGTGGCTCACGCTGTTCAAAGCGGATATCCCAAAGAGCATTCAAATGTTTGATCCAAGGATCTGTATCAGGTTGGATCATTTCTTCATCTTCATCTTCCAGATGGCCTGTTGAAACCATGTTTACTGAAAGCCCTTTGAAGATGTTGCCGACACTGACATCTGACTCCCATGATGACGTGTCTGAAGAGCAATCGTTGCTCGACGATTCTTGAGAATCAGAGGCTGATGGGACCGGAGTTGATACATAGCCCAACCCCCTGCGCGTCCGATGATAATAATCGGGGGCCTTCCCTTTTGGCACAAAGGATCGAAGTAGCGTCCTCCTTCCTTTGCCGAAGTTCAACCCGGGCTTGTTGGTTAGATCGTACCCCATTTGCTTCATTATTCTGAGCGCTTTCGATTCATAATGGTCGAGCTGAGGGGATTCCTCCTCGCTTTCCGATTCTTCGCGGGGCATCGGTTCAGACGAGATTCGCCCGAAAAGTATTGGTCTTTGGCCTTTTCGTCTTGCCGGAACCAAGAATATAGATTCCTGCGCATCGCCATTATCCTGGTATGTCCCGAAAGATGATTTTACTGGTACATGCAATGATGTCAAAGCATCCATTGCCGACCAGATGTCATCGTCTACGTCGGTAGTAGTATCCGACGGTATTGAATCGGATGCACACGCAGAAAAATATTCAAAGTCTAGACTTTCATTAATATACCAACCGCCTGCATCGTCGGTGGTATTATCAACATCGAGCTCATTAGTGCTCTTTACAAGTGGTTCTAACTCTCACAGGCACTTTTCTTGCTCGGGCTCAGTGTCAGCCTCATTACCAGAGTCTGGCGCCTCCAGTTGCGGGGTTTCATCCACCGGATCCTGATATAAAAGGGAATCCGTGAAATAATTCTCGACCCCCTTGAACGGATATCTTTCGGCAACCAACGTTTGCACCTTCCCACTCGCGTCAATGTATTTCATGACTTGGTGAAGAGTGGAGGGAACGATGGAGTTGCGGTGGATCCATGGTCGTCCCAGCAGCAGATTGTAGGAAGTGTCGGCATCGATGACGTAGCACGTCACCTCCGACTTGAGGCTCCCAATCTGGCACTTGAGCTTGATCTTCCCCATCGGACGGGTGCCGTTGGCATTGAACCCGTAGATGGTCGTCTGTGTAGGGCTCAGACGGTGGGTAGGGATGCCGAGGTGTTGTATGACTCGGCGGGGCATGATGCTCAATGCGGACCCTGGATCTACCTGAATGCGGTTTACCTCAGATGATCCGATGTAACCTGTGAAGTACAGGGGTCGATCATGCTTCCCTTTAACCTGCATATCATCTGCCGTGAAGGTAATGCAGGGGGCATTCTGGGAAGCGTGGAGGCAATCCTCTACATCTTCCTCCTTCGGCACCTGGGTCATGAAGACCTCAGCATTTGCCAGAGCTTCTTGCAGAGCTTCCCTGGTCGACTTTGATAGTCTAAGAAGTTCGTACAAGGTAATGCGTGCCGGAATGTTGGCCAGCTGAGCCAGGACATCAAAGCGGTAAGGTGCCGAAGATCCTTCCGCTGCACCTTTTGAAAGAACCCGAGAAAACCGGGTTTCTTTCTGTTTCTCCACAGGTGGTTTTGTGGAGGGCTTGGCTGGTTCTACGGCTGGTTGCGGAGGAGCCGCTGCCGTCTCGCCGTACTGCTTCAAGTATGCCTGTCCTGAACGGGTCCCCGCCGTCGGTTGGCTGGGCCCCACGCCTACGAGTGCGTACTTCCTGCGTTTGAAAAGACGCGGAGGTTTCACCCTGGCGTTTGATGAGTTGGTCCTCAGAGGACTCAACTTGAGGAGCCTCGCATTTGGGTCGCCAAACGCGGATCCCACGCACTGGACGAGGTACGGGCAAGGCATCAGATTGTACGCCGCGTCCGCCCCCAGTCAGACAACCAACGGTTCCGACTTGGAGTTGACGCGCGCGTCTCCTCTGTCGACGCTCAGCATTCCGGTTGTGTCGTGGAGGAGGGGAGAAACCAACAACCTCCTGGTTTACAGAACCAAGAGTGTTCACCACGCGGGTCTCCTGAGAGACGTTGACGCGGGTATTCTGCGCGACGCAGTTGATCGCAGCAGCAGTGGTGCCTGGGACCACGCGGGCCTTCTGGGAGGCGTTGGCGCGTGTGTTCTGTGCGACGCGGTTGATCGCAACAGCAGTGCCTGAGGTCACGCGGGCCTTCTGGGAGGCGTTGGCACGTGAACTTGTCTTGGCACAGTGGGCATCGGCACCCGGCAGAGCCTCAGATTGGGCTTCGGTAGCTTTTCAGTTGAGACCCTGCGGCAGACGCGGGTCTTTGGGCTCTTGGAGCAAGAAGAGAGGTACTCTTCATACTTCGCCTGGTCGAACTCGACAACGAGCGTTTCGACCATCTTCCCCTTACGGAGAACATCATCCTGCGCCACGGCTTGTTCGTCAGTGACAAACAGATTCCCCAGCGGAGTCGCCATCTCTTGTTTGACGCGGAAAAGGGGGGGCTGGAGTAAAATTTCCTTGAATCAGATGAAAAATTACAGCCGGCTTAATCTTCTGGTTACAAGGGAGGGAGAAATTGAATCTTGAATTCCCCCTTTGTTTAGTGCTGGGTTCTTCGGTGGCGGTGGAGAGTGAATCTTGTTCTCCGTTGACCAGATGACCGTTCTGGACCGTCGAGGGTTCTTCTCCTTGGCAGGTAGAGGGAGTAACTCAGCTCCGTCTACCAAAACTCTAGAAGAGGAGGTAGGCGAAGAGCGGCTAGTACTCAGTAAGCTCGCTGAAGGGTCTTCTCTCTCTCTGTCGATGATCTCTCCTTTTTTTTTTTTTCGGAATCTCTCCCTTGCCCGATAATTGTCGTCCTCGTCTTCAATAGTGACGGGACTATTTATAGGGTTTTTTAGGGGGTGATCGTGCCCCCTAAAAGTGCTCCACGATGAGGGCCAACTTTCCCGCTACATGGGCGGTGGATGGCGCCATAATCGGGGTGGTTACAACCAAGGTGGGGGCACCTTGTTGCTGAGACGCGGGCGTTGAGCCAACGCGCCTTGATGCTGAGATGCTGGCGTTGAGCCAACGCGCCTTGATGCTGAGACGCGGGCGTTGAGCCAACGCGCCTTAACGCTGAGACGCGGGCGTTGAGCCAACGCGCCTTGATGCGGAGACGCGGGCGTTGTGCCAACGCGCCTTGATCTTGAATCTCTGCGTTTTGGGTGGCTTGTCTTTGTGATTTTTAGACAGCCTACAATCATTACTTGTACTATTTTCTAAAAATGCATCAATTTCCTGTACTCGTACCGATCTCCTTTATCGATATTGTTTTCTTGTATTCGTATCGATCCCCTGTATCGGTAATGTTCCTATATTGAAATATAGTATAGTGATATCTACTGTGCTTATCACCTGACATGCCATTACTTGATACCTGACTCTTGCATGCTATCACTTGACTCCTACTTGTTATCACCTAACACCTGTTAGATATCACTTATCACTTGTCACCTGATACATTACTATTTGTCTTGTGATTATCATATTTCGGGAACCCTGTTTGATATCCTGTATTATATATTCAGTGACCTGTATTTCTAGTACTTATTTACTCATGTACCTCCTGAATCTGTCATACTCCTGTTATTCCCGTAAATATGATAATTACATAATAATAAATTATAAAAAAGGACAACTTATACCGGGTAAGGGGAAACTGATGGACTTCAAGTGGTATTAGGTATGTCGTGTAACTCCAACTTTCAGATCTAACTGAGGGCCTCCAGGTGTCCGAGGGAAGCGTTGTTTCCCTATCTCCTGTCATATTCCTGAATGGGTATAATACAAGACGCACCTCCTGTTTGCCTAGCGGCAGGTTCCAGGTCAACACTGATACATCCTGGGTCGTGGTCCTTATTGACACTTTAAAAAAGACAAGATTCTTACTGGCCTGAATAACGTCTAAACTTGTTGACATTTATAAAAGACAAGTGACACACAAGCTGACGACCAGTTCTGTACCCATCTCCGAGGGACAAAGCAGTAACTTGGACTCTACTGATCCAGTGAAGCAGACAGTGAGCCCATATTGTCTCTGAAGAGACCTAATCAAGTCTAAGATGCTAGGTTAGCTCAACACTTAGCATCACTGAGCCCAAAGGGATAGCCTCACCTGAGAGGCTAAGTTTATTCAACTTCTCCTTGAAGCTATTCAAAGCTCTATCAGTGAGCTAACTTATAGCTTCACCTGAAGCACTCAGTTAACTCTGCAGAGAGTTAGCTTCGCTCGAAGCCACAAACAACCACGCAGCAGGATGTTCGGTAGCTTCGCCACAGATGTTATCTAGCTCCGCTGAAGAGCTTTCTTCTGACTTTGCCAGATGCTCCTTCCAGTCCGCTGCGAGCTCGACGCGGCAGCTATGCTGCGGGTCTTTTATGGTCACCTTTGACCAATTAAATCTCCAGATGAGATCAAATCAATTCAAGATCAAGGTCAAATCTAATCTATATCAAATCTGAGATCAAATTTGGCAGTTGTCTGCCATAATCTCTTGACTCTCCTAAAACGAGTAAGAAGATCAGGGGAGATCTTTCAATTATTTGGAAAGAATCAAACTAGATCAGGAGATCGATCTACCTGCTATTCCTAGCTTCGCAGAAGCTGATTCTACCCTCGCAGTAAGGCTACTTTTCAGATTTAAACAGATTGACTCAATCTGTTTTCAGATTTTCACGGGACAATTATACCCCTGCTCTCCTTATAAATAGCCCACCAAGGGTACACGGGAGAAAAAAGACGTGCACAGGTAAAGAGACAGACAGAGAGAGGTGGTTAAACAGAAATCTATTCTCTAGCTTTCAAGAATTCAGAGAATTTAGAGAACTACTTCTCTAATCAGGGTGTTGATACCCTAATACCTTCCTTCCTCTCAATGAATTTTCAGAACCAGGCGAGAAGGAATTCCCAAGTGAAGGCAGTTTGAGAAGAAACAAGAGGGTTCTACCAACCTTCTGTTCTCCGATTCCCCGAACCAGGCGAGAAGGGAATCCCATCGATCGCATCGTCAAAGGGACAAAGTGGTCGCGCGCTGACCAGACTCCTATCGGCACACTTCTCCAGAATCTCAGAGGAGATCTACTTGTAATCTTTTGTATTACTTGTAATTTAGCTCCTTGACACTTTTTTTTAAGTTTTCTCTTTTGCAAAATCAATGAAAAACAAGATGGCGACTCCGCTAGGGAATGATTTTTTCACTGTTGAGAATCAAATGTCGCAATGCGACAAACAGACCATCGGGTCTCTCTCTGAATTCAAGAAAGCCGGTGTGACCAGAGCCCCTCTGGCTAAATCTTTGATGCAAGTCTCTGCGAAGACAGATAAGGCTCCCTCGAGCCTACCGCGGTCCTCTGGCGCAACAAGGGAGCAGGCCCATGATAAGGGTCAGAATCTTCAGCCCGTCACTTTGAGAACCTAGTCATTCACTTCGACCAAGGAAAATTCGAAGAAGTCCTCTCTGGGGGTGGTCTAATGCTCCATGCACAGAAGCATAGAAAGGTCTCCATGGCCAAGGTTTCGGAGCGAAACCGGCAGAATCCAGCCAACACCAGCCAGCCTCGCGTGTGGCTAATCTGGTCCCCTGCGAACCTAAGTCTCCTCTTTCAAAGTAGATGTGGAGGCCGAAGCAGAAGGCTCTGTATGAAGCCTCAGACGTAACTACGTCACAAGTGCGTCTCTCTTGCGAAGAAAAAGGTAAGATGCCTGGCTGCTCCAACGAGACTGCTAGCCGCGAAGTCACAACGGTGACCATACCTTCGCCTAATTCAAGAACAGTAACTTCTCGCGCCAGCCTCGTTCTCATGAGCGAAGCTACTGGACCTCAGGGTACGCATGATGTTCGTAGCCGCGAAGCTCGAACCAAAGCACCACAGTGTACTAAACTCGCTCTTTGCAGCAAAGCTAAGGGATTGCCCCTAAGTGCTGATAGCGGTGCTTATGCAGCTTCAGCGCCCAAAGGCGTTTCCAAAGCTTTTAGCCGCGAATTTAGAGCTAAAGCCCTATCTAAGATTGATCATCTTCACAGCAACATAGCGAAGAAAGCACCACAGCGTGCTTCGCTCTCCAGTCCATCAAGCGCTAAGCTCGCGCTTTGTAGCGGAGCTAAGAGATTGTCCCCAAGTGTTGACAGCGGTGCTTATGCACTTCAACACCCAAGGACATTCCCAAGGTTCTTAGCCGCGAAGCTAGAGCTGAAGCACTATTTAGTGCTAATTCCCTCTGTGGTGATAAAAGGAGCAAGACATCATCCTATGCGCAATCCAACAGAGCCTCTGTGCTGGTTCGTTTAGGCCCAACTGGGTCAGACTTGCAAGAATTCTTGACAAACAAACAAAAGTCAGAATCTTTCCAAACTTCTCCCTCTTTTTGTCAACAAGTGGGATGTCAGCTGGTGACAGTCCACTCAGTCCAATGCTGGCTAGGACCAATCCTTGCCGCTCGCCCAGGCCGACGATCAGTTTTTGATCGACTGTCGGTGCAGTCCCCGGTGAAACATCGCAAAAGGAGCGTAGCGCGAGATCTACCCTCTGCATCCGTTAATATGATCGGAAGAGGACGAGAGCTGCGTAGGGGCAGACGAGCATCCCACGACACTCCCTACAGTTCCTCAGATTCGGATTATAGCCTAGGCTTGGGCGAAGTCTTGGTACATAAAGAAGGTGTCTTCCAAAACACCAGATCTAGGGTTGCAATACCCTATAGTTATGAACAACCATCTTCCTCAACTGCAGTAACCTCACCAGAACTAATGAAAGGGTTAGTCCAATGGTCTGATGAAGAGAACGAAGACAGTGGGTATGCCTCTTCGGCGATAGTCAGCTCAGTACGAACAGACAGAGTATTAGTGAATATGACTGATAATGGTAATGATGACCTTCGTCGACGCTTGGAAGCTCAGGAGCAAACGTCCAAGACCCAACAAGAAGCTTTGGACAACATTCAACAGATGCTCGCTCAGCTCCTCAATAACCAGAATAATAATGATACCGGGAGTAACCATGATGAGGAAGAACATCTTAGCAATGAACAGCCAAGGATGGAGAAGTCGAAGGAGGGTTCTTCTTTGGACGCTGAAGTCCTCAAAGGCATCCAAGCTCAAATCGCATTTCTGACTTAGAGGGATGAAATAAAGAAAGTAGGGGCAGTCCGTCCTTACCCGCTGGAGTGGGATTCTGTACCGTACCCACTAAAGTTCAAACCACTAACGTTACATATGTACGATGGTAAAAGCTCGCCAAACCAGCACATCTACTATTTTCGGTCTCAGACCGGTAATGTTATAGACAATGATGCTATCATGGCTAGACTGTTCATTGGCACCTTAAAGGAGGTAGCATTTGACTGGTTCCGAAGTCTCCCTCCGGGCTTCGTCAATTCCTAGATCGACCTGTAAACCTGACCTTTCTCGTTTTCATGAAGATGATACCGAGGTAACCATGGACAAACTTCTCTCTACCGTACAGAAGATGGGCGAATCTGTCCGTGACTACATTGAGCGGTTCAGAAACTTATCTCTGATGTGCCCAACAGGAATGCCATTACCCATGCTCTTACAGACGACAAGCACAACTTCTTAGATCAAGTAGAGGTTCGCATGGGGCTGTCAAAGCCCATACCTGGAAAGAACTGGTCAAGCAAGCTAAGATAGCCGAAAAGTTGGCTAAAAAGTTTGAACCATCCACCCTAAAGGTAAATGGGGTATGAATAATAAAGGACGTGACGATATGGCACAGTCTTCTTAAGCCAAAGGGAAAGAGACTATGTCAGTAGAATTGTCAGGGGATATTCAGTCAAAAGCCAAGAAGAGCGGCTTTAATAATCAGGAGTTTAAGTTCCCTTTGAAACAATACTCCTTTAAAGACGATCAGGTGGTCACAATATTCCATTTACTCTACAAAGGGAATAAATTGAAGCTGCCGGATGCTCGACGTCCCAATGAAATAGGACGCACGAACGATCCCAAATACTGTCTCTTCCACAGGATGATTCATCATCCTACAGACAAGTGCTTTGTCCTCAAGGACAGAATTCAAGATTCGATCGACGCCGGAGTCCTGACACTGAAGTCAGAGCAAAAGAAAGTCATTGCAAACATGGTGACCCTCGAGTTCGACAAAACCCCAAAGTCACAGTTCCTGACGGGACCTATCCAATCCCTATACTACGGCTGGAAGTCAAAATCCTACAGTTAAAACTCAAGATAATAGGGGTCTTGTTCCCTTGACACTGGAGACAGGAGAAATTATGTGGATACACCCAGACCTTGTCCAAGACGAACAATGGGATTCGAAGAAGTCCAAGTCGAAGGGCAAGTCTTGCAATGTCATCTCCATCTTGCCAGACGATGACAATCTTACATCAGCCTCTCTCAGCGATTCTGAAGGGAAAAAGCACGCTTGCACGACGCAGGCTAATGTACCTCAGCCAATAGGTACTCTATCTGGAAAATCATACTTAAAACAGTATGAGAAAGCTACTGACGAGACATAACAACAAACGACGTTAGTACAAATATCAGCACCTGCTTCAATTCCAACCAAGGGAAAGGAGAAGCCAAGGGAAGTTCGGTTCGACCATGTCCTAAAGAAGCCTTCAGGCCCAGGGCTAAACACGTCCTTTCGTTTCGACATATTGGCCCAGCTGGCTAATATCCCCGCTCGTATTACTATACACGAGCTCCTTCGTCTTTCAAAAGAGACAAGAGAAGCACTCAGAGATGCGCTGGCTGATTCAGAATTATTCCTGACGTATATGCCAGAAATCCCTAAAGATGATGCTCAGTCTTCTTGCCCTGAATGCCATCATGTACAATCAAAAGTACCTGCTATTACCTTCATAACGGAAGATATGCTTCTTAAAGATAACAAGCACGATCGACCTCTGTACTACACCGAATACATCAGTTCAACATATATTGAAAGGGTACAGGTTGACCCAGAGTCTGCACTCAGCATCATCCCCAAAAGGCTCCTCTACTTCCTCGGTATACCACTATATAGGTTGTCTGCAACCACCACTACAATATACGGTTTTAATGCCAGGAGTAGTCATCCGCTCAGAAAAATTCATCTCCATTGCCGAATCGGGAGCCTGAAGTCAGAAGTGACGTGCCATGTCATTGATGCTGACACGTCATACAACCTACTACTAGGACGACCGTGGATCCACGCCAACTGGATCGTTCCTCCATTTTGCACCAGTGCTTCAAATATATTGAAGATCATGCAACAGTACGAACTGTCTTCGCTGAGAAGAAACCATTCAAGGGGTGAAAAATTACTGCACTGATGCTCTCCTGTATCAAGAGACTAGTGAAACATCGAAAGAATCATTGCCGGACGATGATGATAGTGGCAATGAGGCGGATTCAGAATCTAAAGCAGACATGCCAGCTATTTTAATTGGTGAATCAATTATAGCATTTCTTAATAATCCCCAATGTAACACTCCTTCTGAAGATGAGGGCGAATGGGTAATTAATGATAATATTTCCTTTGATTATCCTGTGAGTATTGGGTTGTTTGAATCCATTACGGATAGCTCTCTGCACATGCCTTTACACAAACCAAGTGCATCATGCACACCCATGAAATCTGTAGAAGGGGCCGTTTTAGTGATCCCTCCATCCAAAGAAGGTCAGTTACCAATAATATTCGGTAAAGCCCAACCACGAGGGTCCACAGCCACAGATTCAAGTTCAGACTCAGATACCTCACAATTTTTTCACTATGCTCGACAGCGCACCATATGATGAAGAAAATTGGGTACAACCTAAAACATGGAGAGGGCCTGAATTTCAGAAAAGGAAGGCGTAGTTTGTGAAAAACACCTAGAGGGGGGTGAATAGGTGTAATTGCTAATCTAACAATCTTTTTAAAACTAAGATGAATGAATGATGCAACGATCTCTCAAAACAAGACTAAGAGCCGAATACCCCGTGAAGGGTTCTGAATTCCTTCCTCCTGATTCCCCTTGAATGGGTTAGAGGTGCGCAATGCAACCTTATTGTATGAGAATTGATCGAACAAAGAATGAATAATATGCAATGATGAAATGCACACAAGATATATCACAAGTATCACAAACTAGAGGAATAACATAAGGAAAGACAACTAGATCTCAAGCAAGTAATTGAAAGCAATAGAGTGCAAGAGAAATTTAAAGCAAAATGGACACAAAGCAATCGCAAACACAAGATGTTTGTTTCGAGGTTCGAGCCACCGCTCTACTCCCCGCCTTCACCTCCGTGAAGGGTTTCCACTATCCACCGAGGACGATTACAACGGTCTACCAAAGACCCGAGCACCGAGCTCTACCACTTATAATAACCTCTACCGAAGAGGTGTCTCCACAAGAACAAGAAGAAGGAACAAGTAGCCAAGTGATCACCAAGAGGATCACAAACTTTTTACAAACACTTTCTCTTTACAATTTCCTTATAGAATGAGGATGGAAATTTTGGCTCTAGAAGTGTAGTGAGAAAACTCAGTTGTAGAATGATTTTTGCTAGAGAACACAACTGAAAATAAGCTCAAGAAAGAATGAGAAAATGGAGAGCTTAAAAGCTTTTCTTCTCTTTTGAAAACTATGAAAACTTAGGGATTTTTCTTGGTGAGAAATGCAAGAGACCTATCTCCTCTATTTATAGGGAGAGGAAAGGGTTAAAAACAATTTATTTTAAGCTTATTTGCTCTGAAAAAGATCTCCAAAACCTCAGAAAAAGTCTGCCAAAACAGATTACAAAAACAGATTTCAGAAATACACAAAAGAGGAAAGAGCCGTTGGCACTTTGCAGGCCTGGCGATCGACCGGGCCGGTCGGCCGTCTGCCCTGCTGGCAGTAGCTGTTGGGCTTGGGTCGACCGCTCGGGTTGACCGTCCTCTAAGAAGAAACACAGGTTTCTGAAGGCGGTCGACCGGGCGGTCGACCCAGAAAACCCGAGAGCAAACTGCAGACAGTCGGTCGACCCGGCGGTCGGCCGACAGACATGCACAAGCGTGCATGTCCTGTGCAGGTGCCGGTCGACTGGGCCGGTCGGCCGGTCTAGCCTGAAACAGAAAATCAGAAGGAATTTTGAACTAGGAAATTTTTGAAGATGATTTTTGAAGTAAAGATAACTAAGTATCATGCTAGAAAGAGTATACATGATTTTTAAACATGATATATATACCTTTGTAAAACTTAGAATCATGTATATTTGTTGAAGCACGAAACTTAGAAACACAAAGTTTTAAACATGAAAACTTGTATACAAAAATGTGTGTGTGTATCCTAGAGCCAATTTTTCAAACTCAAACTTTAACACACTATTTCTTACATTGGTTCTAAGGACTACAAGTTCTTCAAGTGGGCTTCTCCATATGATCTTGAAAACTTGATTCTTGAGCCCGAATTGAGGTGACTTGAGTCAAAACACCTTCCTTTAGGGAAGAAACCTTCTAGTTTCATTAGAACCCTGAAACACACTCCAACAACAAATATTATTAGTACAAATAACTAATATGTTTTGTAATCATCAAAACACACTAAAAACGGGTGATTGTAACCTTGGGCCAACAGTTTGCTGCGTAACTTTGTGCCAAAAGGGAAACCTGCAAATTATTATGATAACACACGCAGGGGGTTGGGATACGTTACACCCACACCACCAGCAACGGTTCAATTCAGATATGGCAAATCAATTCCATCACATTCTGCCTCTTCCTCTGAGTGGGACTCAGATGTCAGTGTGGGAATGATGTTCGAGAATCTCACCGTTAATATGACTTCAAGTAGTCAATTGGAGCCAGCAGAAGCTACTGATGAGGAACTATGGGTTCAACAATTGGATCTCCAATGGGAAAAATGATTCAAATGCGCGAACCACCTACTGAAGACAATGTGATGCAGGTCAACTTGGGTAGTCAAGATCACCCTAAATCCATCTTTATAAGTGAGAGCTTATCACTTATGGAAAAAGAAGAATTAATAATATTCGTAAATGAGTATATAGACGTCTTCGCATGGAACTACGAAGACATGCCCGGACTTGATCCATAAGTAGCCATGCATCTTCTAAATATCAAACCCGACGCCAAGCCACTTAGGCAGCAACAACGTCGGTTTCGCCCGAACATTATGGAGGCTATTGAAGCCGAAGTTCATAAGCTCATTGCATGTGGCTTCATACGGGAGGAATAACATCCAGATTTGTTACTAATATCGTTCCCGTTCTCAAGAAGAATGGGAAAATACGGATCTGCATCGACTACCGTGATCTTAATACAGCTTGTCTTAAAAGACGAATTCCCACTGCCCGTCACCGATGTCATGATTGACAATACCTGTGGATTCGAAAGAATGTCTTTCATTGACGGCTTTTCAGGGTACAATCAGATTAAGATGTATCCCGACGACGAGAAGTATACTTCGTTCCGAACGCCATTGGAGGTATACTGCTACACTGTGATGCCCTTCGGGCTAAAGAACGCTGGAGCAACCTATTAATAGGCAATGAATACAATCTTCCGCGATCATCCCCGAAAAGCGGTAGAATGCTATGTCGACGACATTACTGTCAAAAGTCGCAATAAGAATGACCATCTTCGTGACTTGAGAACCATATTCGACATAATGCGGGCTTATCAGCAGAAGATGAATCCGACAAAATCCTTCTTGGGAGTTTCGAGTGGCAAGTTTCTTGGGTTTATTGTTACATCAAAAGGAATTCATCTTGACCCAGACAAAGTTAAAGCCATTCAAGATATGCATCCACCGAGGAATCTCAAAGAGCTTAGAGGCTTGTAAGGTAGACTGGCTTATATTAGAAGATTCATTGCAAATCTCTCAGGCCACTGTCAACCGTTCACCCGACTCATGAAAAAGGGCGCTTCCTTCGTATGGGATCAAGCTTGTCAGGAAGCTTACGAGGATATCAAGAGATATCTCACAAAACCTCCAGCATTAGTAGCTCCCGCATCAGGAAAATCATTCTTGCTTTATGTGAAGGCTACAGACCATTCTCTTGGTGCCCTGCTTGCTCAGAAAGACGAAAATGGTCACGAACAGGCTATTTATTATCAGAGCAGGACTCTGATAGGGGCGGAATCTCGCTATAATCTTATTAAGAAGGAGTGCTTAGCTCTTGTCTTTACCGTTCAGAAGACACGACATTATTTGGTCAGCCAAACCATACATGTCATTTCCAGAGTGAATCCTTTGCGTCTTCTCATGACGAAGCCAGGATCATTGAATTCAATATTAGCTAAATGGGTACTTCTTTTGTCTCAATACGACATGATCTTTATCCCTCAAAAGGCGGTTAAAGGCCAGACCCTTATAGAGTTCTTGGCTGCTCATCCAGTTCCGAAATACTCAAAACTTCATGAAGATATTCCAGATGAAGTTTTCGAGTCCAATGTAACCTCAGAGGATGAAATTTGGCAGATGTCCTTCGATGGGGCATCACGAATAGGCCCTAATGGCAGGATCATTGCCGGCGTGGGGGTTGTGTTTATCTTTCCACAGAATCATGTCCTTCCTAGAGCATTTTCTCTGACGGAATCATGCTCCAACAATGTAGCGTAATATAATGCTCTACTCATTGGTCTTCAGCTCGCCCACGGAATGAGGGTACGCTACCTTGAAACTTACGGCGATTCAAAATTGATTATTAATTAGGTTAAAGGCGAATATGAGGTCCGTCACGAGGATTTGGTGCCTTATTATCACACAGTCATTGAATTGGCTAATCTGTTTGATGGTTTTTACATCAGGCACGTATCTCGATCTTAGAATACTAAGGCAGATGCTCTTACTGCATTAGCAACAACACTAGCCCTACCAGTCGACACCGAGTATCACCTCACAGTGGCGACTCGACACCTTGTCTGCTCTAAACATATGTTAAGAACCAGAGAGGTCTATAATATCTCGACGGATCTTGAGCCGAGAGATTGGCGATTTCCTTTCATCGACTATGCTCTACATGGTCTGCTACCTTTGACCAATTAAATCTCCAGGGGAGATCAAATCAATTCAAGATCAAGATCAAATCTAATCAAGATCAAATCTGAGATCAAATTTGGTAGTTGTTTGCCATAATCTCTTGACTCTCCTAAAACGAGTAAGAAGATCAGGGGAGATCTTTTAATTATTTGAAAAGAATCAAAACAGATCAGGAGATCGACCTACCTGCTATTCCTAGCTTCACAGAAGCTGATTCTAGCCTCGCAGTAAGGCTGCTTTTTAGATTTAAACAGATTGACTCAATCTGTTTTCAGATTTTCAAGGGACAATTCTACCCCTGCTCTCCTTATAAATAGCCCACCAGGGGTACACGGGAGAAAAAAGACGCGCACAAGCAAAGAGACGCACAGAGAGAGGCGGTTAAACAGAGATCTATTCTTTAGCTTTCAAGAATTCAGAGAATTCAGAGAACTACTTCTCTAATCAGGGTGCTGATACCCTAATACTTTCCTTCCTTTCAAGGAATTTTTGGAACCAGGCGAGAAGGAATTCCCAAGTGAAGGCAGTTTGAGAAGAAACAAGAGGGTTCTACTAATCTTCTGTTCTCCGATTCCCCGAACCAGGCGAGAAGGGAATCCCATCGATCGCATGTCAAAGGGACAAAGTGGTCGCGCACTGACCAGACTCTTATTGGCACACTTCTCCAGAATCTCAGAGGAGATCTACTTGTAATCTTTTGTATTACTTATAATTTAGATCCTCGACACTTTTTTGTAAGTTTTCCCCTTTGCAAAATCAATGGAAAACAGTCCTGAGTATATACGGGACTCATTGTTAACATAACAAATTGATTTCATCATCAGTTTCTAACAACAACCTCAGCTTAATCCTATATAGATGTATGTGTGTTGGGACGCTAGGGCACATACCTAGATATATGGGTAGGACGAATAATAATCATAAGATACTAATTAATAATTCATTGTATTATTTTTCAACTCCGGTTGTATACACTCGGATTACGATAACATGGGGGCATAAGGTATATAGATGTGGGTTTCCTTGTTTGGATTATTCCTTCGACGTACTTGTCTTATGAAGCCGCAAACTGAGTTTGTACAACTGGTTTTGCTTGTATTCGGTGTTATCATTTTTATCGGTTGTATGATGTTTTCGTAGTTTAGGAGTCAACTCAGCCTATATGAACTCAGGATATAGTGACACGAGGTATATATGATATATATATATATATATATATATATATATATATATATATACGTATATATATATATATACGTATATATATATATATACGTATATATATATATATACGTATATATATATATATATATATATACGTATATATATACATACACACACACACATATATATATATGAGGGTTTCCTTATTTGGATTATTCTTTCGATGTACTAACCTCACGGATCGGTAATTTGAGCTTATATAACTGGTTTTACCGCATTTATTTTTCTTGCCATCTCCTTCCCTGCTCCCGTATGCTTATACTCACGACACAATTTTCAATATATGCTCTTTGACTCGGATTTATCAATACAGTGTGCTTACCTATGCACGCCACTTGGCATTCACCACACCACTCGTTGGGGAGTTCTTACTCTCTTGGACCTGCATGTTCAAATCCCAGAGCTTGGAGCTTGCGGATTCTTCCAGTTGCTGATCAGAGATGTGCAGTGGAAGCATGGATCTTAGACAGATCGTCTGAGGTTCTATCCTTTCAGGCCCTTTGCCCGTCTCGTGAGTTTTTCTTTTTGTAATTCGTGAGCATACTTTGTACTATTCACAATTGCATATCTCTTTATATTCTCGCATTTACGCCTATCAGTGATGTAATATTCTTGTAATATTGTGTCACGTTCTTTGATAACTTTGTAATTGTATTTATATGCTAGAATGTATAATACACTACGTACTTTTGTACTCTAATTCTTGTCTGTACTGATGCTTAGCGTAATATGTGAGGGTATTTTTTACCTACGTATATATGTCGCAGTAACATCTCTGTACCCGCGGGATCGGGGTGTTACATATGTGTCCCGGCATCTCTGCACACATACATCCACATATGAGTAAGAAAAATTTTGTTATTAGAAACTATTGGAAGATCAACGTATTATGTTCATAATGGGCCCAGTGCATACCGGGGACAACGACCAAGGAGCATCCGATATTGGAGTCAGGAACCGACCGCTAAGTCGTAAGAGTCTTATTTGTATGCCCTAAAAGGATGGAATTTCGACAGGGGTGCCAGTACACCCCACCGAAACAACTGGTGGCACTTAGGTATAATCGAAGTTGTTGCAACATCGAACCATTATGAAGATGTACATATTGATGTCATCAATTTCTCCCCATCCCGGTGTAAATTGTCTATTTATTACAGATTATGTTCATTATGATTGATTTACGGAGATTAACATGAATATAATAGCAGGTGGAGCCTGATACGGGAGTGTAATCTCAGGAGTGTACATGTTATTAGTGTCAAGTCCTGTAAAGGTGATAATCATGAGTCAGATGTTAAGTGATAACATGTCAAGTATTAGGTGTCAAGGTAATATACAACAATATAAGCATTATAAGCAAGCACAAAGTCACAATATAAATCGGGCAACCGATCACACAAGTTAGAATATAAAAATAGTGTAGAAGATCATTTCAAACTCTTAACAACCATGATCATAATAATAAGATATTAAACTATTAATCAAACAAACAGAAATGTGAGATTGGACTGGACAGGCAAGTAACATGCAAGCAGACAAATGAGACCCGGTAGAACTGGACAAGTCGACAAGCAGACCTGGTCAATAGACAATCCAGGTTAGACAGAGATGATCAGATAAGCGGTCAAATGAGCGAGCAAGCAAGAAAGCAAACAAGAAGGCTGGATAAGGTTAAGCAGACAATCACACGAGTAAAACTAGACAAACAAGTCGTTAAGCAAGCAAGCGGGCGGGCGAGCGAGCAAGTAGATAAATAAGGTTAGACTGAACTGTATAGAAAAGTAAGGCTGGATAGACAAGCTGACAAGAAAACAAGTAGAGTTGGATACAGTTGCAAGCAAACGGAGCTAAGCAGAGCGGGAGCATAGCGGGACCGTGTTAGCAGTATATAATGCTGACACACAACGGAGCCAGACTCCTGGCGAAGCTAGCATGCAGATTTAGGCTAAACACACAACGGGACCGCTATGCTATTGCACCTGGCGTAGCCACGCTCGCAATGGAGCTAGCTGATAAAGCGCAGAGTGCTAAGCTCGCCTGCTGGTAGAGCTAGTAGAGAACTCGAAGGTTAAGTCTAAAGATTGAGTCTGACACTGGGGTCAAGCTAGCGAGCAGCAATAGACGCTAATGCGCACGCGGCGGAGCCAATGCACATGATGAAGTGGTATATGAACACTCTGCTAACTCCACGACGTAGCTGTGCTCGAGCGAGTTTCGTGATAAAACGCTGAGCGCTAAGCTTGTCTACCTGGTGGAGCAAAAGAACTGCAGAGCGGTTAAGCCTGGGGGCTGGATAGCAAGCAGACAAACAAACAAGCAAGCAGGGCTAAACAGACAAGCAGACAAGCAGCAAGCGAACATCCAAGCAGAGTTAAGCAATACTGGAGCGAAGATAACGTACAGTGCTAGACGCCATCATACTCAGCGTGGTTATCGCTTGCAACGAAGCCACGATAATGTACAGCTATCGCTCACAACATAACTACACTCGAACGGAGTTAGCGATAAAGTGATGAGCGCTAGACTCGCCTACCAGGTAGAGCAAAAGAGAAACTCAGAGGGTCTAAGCGCACCCCCTTTCGGGGAGTGGGTATAAGAGAAACCATAAGGTCTATACGCCATGATGGCTATAGGGCCAAGGGCTAATCGGTACCTGCAGAAAATGTTAGTATCACACAAGCACACATATAAACACGAGAAATAATAACGGGAGAACTGTACATTGATCAACCTCGAGGTAGAGCTACCATGAAACCTAAAGGTATAAGACCAAAGTCTATTGGATAGTCCATCCCGAGAGTTGAGTAGGCGAAACCACTCCGCCATAGCTACCACTAAACCCGTAAGGATGCAGGGAATGGTACCCATTAAGTAGCCCGGGAAGTGGTCTCTCGCGGCGCTGCTACCCTATTGTTGGCCCAGAGACCTTCCACTCTAGTTTTAATGATGATCAACTCATGTAGTTATGTTTACTAATAATCTTGTGATGTTTAGTTTCAGATCTCTAACCAAGATATTAGTAGGTGATTAGCTTCAACAAAGGTGTTTTGAAGATTTTCACATTGTGATTCAAGAGCTCGAGCGTCAAAGTTTACATCTAGCACTCGTTGGAGTCAAGCTCGGTGGATCACGATTTGGATCGAGTCGACTTGGAGACAGCGCTCTACAAGAAGACCTCGGTACATAGTTTAGTTTTTGTTTTAGATCCATTTGTAAGGATTAGATAGTGTGATATGCTCAAGTTCACAACACACACACGTTTCATGTTTTGGATATTGGTTTTCGGTTTTTGGTTTAACCTATCTTGATTTTCATGAATAGATAGTATCAATACAAGTTTACATGGTTTAATATATATTAGATTTGTTCTATATTCATCTATGCTTCAACTATTTAAACAAACTTAGTTTGATAGTCTATTTCATGAGTTTGGTGTTTTGGTATTTTAACAAAACATATTTTTGGATTTTAAGTCAAAAACATTGATATATATATCTTTCATGTATATTGGATTATATCCATATATAACATGCTTCATGATGTTTCAATATCATGTTTTTGTATTTGGATGAGTTTTGGACAAAATGAATTTTCAATTCAAAAATCCAAGTTTTGGAAAATACGGTTTTTAGTTTTCGACAAAATTTCTAAGTCACAAAAATGGTTCAAATTGTTTGAAATATGTGTTGAATTTTTTCACACATATTTGTATATCAAAGTATTATACTGAAACTATTTTTTGTGGATTTTTAGAGATTTTATGGAATTTATTTGGTAATTAAAAACTTAGTTTTCAAATCCCTTATCAGCCCTGCCAGGCTCTGGCGGTAGACCGGAACGGTCGACCGGATGTGCACAAAACGTGCACACGGTCATGTCTGTTGGCCGGTCGACCGACTGAAGGCAACCCACTCTCGGGTTGCCCCGGTCGATCGGGCGGTCGACCGGCCAGAGAGCCGTTGCTCTCTGGTTCAGGGCCCAGTCGACCGGGCGATCGATCGAAAGGCTCAACGGTCAAATTTTTGACTGTTGGCCGGTCGACCGGAAAGCCAATTCTGACATAGTCAGCAGCCAACGGGCAAATCTGTTTTAGGCCTATTTATACCCCATCCTTTGGCCAGTTTTTGCAAGATTTTCAAGGAGAAAATTTTCATACTTTTCAAGTGTTTTTCGAGCAAAAAGTTTTGGGTCCAAATTCTTAATCTTTTTTATTTTCAAAGTATTTTTATTTCAAAGAAAATAGTCTTTTGGGAATTGGTTTTTGGTCTAAAAATTCTATATCTATTTGGAGATTTTCCCAAGTGATTTTCTTTGTTCAAAAACACTTTGTTTTCCACACTTGAGCCATATCTTGCTATCCTATCTATTAGGATCTTTTATTTATGGGAAAATTAGTTTGTGGTTGTGGTGACCACCAAGTTGTAAACCTCCTTTCTTTGTGATATCCCTCTAGTAAGAGGTGATTGATTTGGTATCCCTCTATTGTGAGGTAATTGTGGAAGTTGTGGTTGGCTCCCTCTAGTGCAAGGTAGAGGTTGTGTTTAGCTCCCTCTAGTAAGAGGTGGAGTTGGTGTTAGAATCCCTCAAGTGTGATGTGATTGATTTGTATTAGTTAAGTGCCTACCCCTCTTATGTGAGGTGGTGTTTGTGTTGCCTCTAGTGAGAGGTTGTATTCGGTTGAGAGAGAGTTGTGTACTCCCTGTTGTATTGCCCCAAATCCTCAGTGGAGGTTCCCTGCGTGGGAGTCCTGTGTGGACAAGTTAGTGGATTAGAAATCTTCTGTGTGAAGGCGGGAACGTAGAGCTGTGTGCTCGAACCTCGAAACATATTCATGTGTTTGCGTTTGATCCATTGACTCTAACTCTCTCTATTACTATTGTGCCTTGCATCATTTCATATTGCTCATTCATATATTATATGCTTGGCTTGTTTGTGTGTGTCTCACTTGTGCTTAACCACGAGAGCTTCATATAGCGCCTCAACTCTTATTCAGAGGAATCAAGAGGAGTTTGTCCAGATCCCTTCACCGAGAATTCGGCTACACTTGTTGGTTACATTAAGTGTGTTACTATTAAGTTTTTAATTTTCGCATTTTATTCATTAGATTAGCCGTACATCTATTCACCCCCATCTAAGTGTACTTTCAATTGGTATCAGAGCCTATGCTCCTGATATTTGGTTTAACCACCTAGGAGTGTGATCTTGATTTTGCTAATCTATCATTTACAATTGCACACGTATATTGTTTACTCACACTCATGGATTGCTTGACATCTCCCATGTTTGATGTCTCCAACATTGACATGTGAAAATTTAGGATGTCCATGTACTTGAAAACCCTAGGCTTGCATGTTTTCCTTACCGCTATCAAGAAATCCTATCTTGGTAATAGCAATCATATAGAGGCCAATGCATAAGCCCTTGAGGCACTTAGAAGCACGCTTAATAAAGAATATCTGTGCTTAGTTTCTAACTGTGATTCCGCCTTTGCAGTATGGAACACGTTGACCTCCCCCAAACTTCAATTGCCAATCCAAACGGAGGATGAATCTAGTGGAGAATCCGAGCAACAATGCTACATGGTCCAAGGGAATGACTCCCTTGAGGTATATTCGGAATCTCAATTAGATGATGATGATGCTAGTTCTTCTAGTAATGAGTATGTTGATCCAAATGCTTTAAATGAAGAACTATCTATTGTATGTGAAAAATTATTAGAAAAATATAATCTTTTGAAAAAGAAGAGTTTTGAACTAAAAAAAGAAAATAAGAATTTATGTTCAATACTATATTTGATTTTGCAAGAGAAAGTGGAGATTTCTAATGAAAGGGATTCATTGAAATCTAAACTTGAACTTACCTTAAAAGAAAATGCTATTTTGAAAAATAAAAATGATTGTAATGATATTTTGAAGAAAAATGAAAACTTGTCTTCAAAAGTTGATTTTGTTGTAAAAGAGAATGATTTCTTAAAAATAAAAATTGCTTCTATTTCAAAGGAGTTGGAAATTGTTTTAAATAAAAATAATTCTTTGAAAAATGATATAGATTTTCATGTTTGCCATACTAGTATAGCTTCACATTCTAGCTCACCTATTGCATGCACCTCTTCTTCTAGGATTGATAATGATATTTGTGTCAAAGAAGAGTGTGGATTGTTTGGGCTCCACTTTGAGCCATTGTGCCATGAACCATACACGTTTGGAATCTATGTTTCAAAAGAAACAAGTTCCTTCTATGCATGCACACCATACACGGCATACACATGCTTCGTACGTTCATACACACAACACTATGTATGCTCATGTGTACACTTGTACACATTATGGACGTAAGTGCCACCTTGCTAAATTTTGCTATGATAAGATACATGATTTAGCAACTAAGTTTGTTTGGGTTAGAAAAGGAACTAACCCCCATGGACCCAAAAGAGTGTGGGTACCAAAGACCACCCCTATGCTATTTGATGTAGGTGTGGACTCTCGCATGACGTAAGAGCGATGATGCCTTGAGGTGGATGCGTTCTGAGCTTAAAAGAGGACTATTTGGATGCATCACTTTCAAGGGGAGTTTGGTGGGAGGACCACCTTATTTTGGAGATATGGAGATGTGCCTTTTAGGTTTTGGTAACAATCTCTAACTCCCATTATGTTTGCATGCTTTTAGATCATTCATTTATAGCATGTCTTGTTTAATATTCATTATGCCATATACCATGTTTAGTGGATTAGTGATATACATGATTAGTATTTGAGACACCCATGTTTATATGGATTTATATTTAGTGTTCTCACTTTAGTTTATCTAATGTGTATGTCTTAGATCTAACGCATGTGCATTTGCCATAATGATCATATGAGTTTTGTTTCGATTTCTATGCTTCATGTTTTGTTTACTTGTTTAAATGATTAGTTTTCATTAAAACTAGGTATATACTTGTACATATAGTAAGCCACAAATAGATTATTATATGTTTGTGCTTGAAAGCTCATTTGTACTCATTTGATGTACTAGTATAGTCTAGTTTTGATGATTCAAACATTTGACTTGTATTCCCATTTTATTCATGTTTTTCATGTTTATATTTAACTTCATGTATATGTCTATTTTGTCTAAACTATTAGTTATACATATACATCCTTGAGCCACTTGCCTTCATGCATATACTTTTGTGGACTCGTTTATTTTTGAATATGTATGTATTCTTTAGTTTGTACATGACATACATATACCTTGAAGGATTATAGTTTTGATGACTTTCTTGTGCTTCATGTTTTAAGGAATTTCTTATTGAGCTCGATTGCCTAATTTCATGACTTTTTATTTCACATTATACTTGTACACTCACTTTATTTAATGTTTTCTCATGATTTTGTTTTCATGAGTACAATTTGTGCTTTATAGACCATTGAGTGTTTGGTAATCATGTGATCTACATATTTTTCATGAAATATAATTTTTTTATTCCTTACTTGAAGGATTTCATACTAGTTTTCAAATTTTTCTTAAAACTAGTTCGTATTCTTTATTATTATAGAGCTTTTCAAACATACTATATTTTCAAACCTATTTTTGAAAACCCTACCCATTTAAGGGCGGTTGGTTGGGCGATCATGCCTTGTATGCTAATTATTGAAAAACTTGTTTAAACATGTGCATGAAATGGGTGGTAGGTAATATGAGTTATACACTTGATCATATTATGTTTTCAATTGGTATCATTGGATCGTTTCAATTGGTATCAATATTGACATTCTTTTTGTATACTAATATATATGTTTTTATATATGTATGCTTCACTTCATATAGTATCAATTTCGATTGGTATTTAATTTTTTCATACATATATATATGTTTTATTTGTGCTTACTATATCTTTATATCTTTGAGCACAAATTTTAGTTATGCTAAGCTTGATTATTTCAATACATATCATATTTCAATTGATTAGTTTTCAATTGTATCCTAATACAAACTTATGCATCATTTTGTTTGGTATTTCATAAAGGGGGAGAAAATTCGTATTTCATCTTTTAATTGGTATTTTGTTTACCTTTGGTATTCTATTCCCACACTTTATGATGAAGAATGATTGAAAAATTAATATTGATTTTAATTTGATATCATATGCTCAAAATGAAAAATACTTATAATTGATAAATGAAAAATATCTTACAATTGGTTTATGTTTTTCAAATGATATCAAAAGGTTTACAATATTTTCCAATTGGTACTAATTTTTACAATTGGTATCAAGATTTTTATTTTGTTTACTTACAATTGGTAATAAAGTTTTGTTTTCAATGCCTCATTTACTTTTAATTGGCATTTCTCAAAATTTGTTGTTTTACCTATGTGTTCACTTACATTTGGTATCATGATGTACTATATTGATATATATTTTAATTGGTATCATAATGTTTTATTTTGATTTCACCCCTTGAAGTATTTTTTTTGTTTTAGACAAAAAGGGGAAGAACATGTTTTATTGTTTTCTTTCACCCCTTTATTGATGATTGACAAAAAGGGGGAGAAGTATTTGAGTTTATATGCATATTTTATATGCATGTTTTTATATTGGTATCAAGAGATTTTGTTTTATATTTTGTTGATATTGGTATCAAGAGCATGATTACTAGTATTTAGAAACATAGTTTTTTTTTTATTGATATCAAGAGCATTATTAGTTTTTTTTATTGATATCAAGAGCATTATTTAAAAGAACATGTTTATGAGAAGAAGAAATAATTTATTTGTTGGCCCAAAGGCCTTCCACCCTAGTTTTGATGATGATTAACTCATGTAGTTATGTTTACTAATAATCTTGTGATTTTAGTTTCAGATCATTAAGCAAGATATTAGTTGGTGATTACTTCAAAAAGAGGAGTTTGGAAGCCTTCACTTGGTGATTCCGGTGCCCGAGCTTCAAGATTACTCATTTGTACTCGGTGGATCACGGTTTGGGATCGAGTCTACTTGAAGATGAAGATCGTCAAGAAGACTTAGGTATCCTAGTTTAGTTTAGTGTGTTTAGATCCATTTGTAAAGCTTAGTATAGTTGATATGCTCAAGTGCACAACACACACAAGTTTTATGTTTGGATATTGGTTTTTCGGTTTTTAGTTTAACCGATATTTGTTTCATGAATAGATTAATCAAAACAAGTTTAAATGGTTTATATGTATAATAGATGTATTTTAGTTATACATGCATGCTTAAACTTCCTATACAAACTTATTTTGACTTTCCTATTCATGTATAGAAAAATCCAAGTTTGATAAAAATACATGTTTTGGTTTTTGGTAAAAATGATAAGACACAAAAATAGTTTCATATGCTTGATATTTGAGCTAAAATTTTTAACACATGTTTACATATCAATGCAAAAAGATAAAACTATTTTTGGGTATTTTTACAAGAGATAAAAGAATTTTTAGAAATATTTTAACATGTGTTTCTGTCCCAGTTTTGTGGCTGACAGGCCAGGTCGGCCGACCGCACGGGTCGACCGCACCTAAGGCCGGTCGACCCTCGCGGTCGACCGACGTGCACAAGCCTATGCATGTTTGGCAGACACAGGGACGGTCGGCCGGGCGGCCGACCGGACCAGAGAGCTCTACTCTCTGTTTATTTGGGTCGACCGGGCGGTCGACCGGGTTGCCCCAACGGTCACATTTCTGACCGTTGGCGGTCGGCCGGGCCGGCCGACCGGTAGCCTGTCAGGCTGCCAGATCAGCCTAACGGCTAGTTTTATTTTAGGGCTATATATACCCCATCTCTTTAAGGTTTTATCCAAGATTTTTAAGAGCAAAAATTCCTACTTTTCTGAAGTGTTTTTACAAGTTTTCAAAAGAGTTTTAAGTGCCAAAAGATCCATTTTATTTGTTTTAAGTATTTTGTTATTTTCAAAGAAAATAGGTTTTTGGGAAATTGGTTTTAAATTGTTCTTCATTTCAATATCTATTTGGTATTTTCCCAAGAGTTTTTCTTTGATCAAAACACTTGTTTTCCACACTTGAGCTATCTTCTATCCTAATCTATTTAGGATCTTTTTGTTTGTGGAAAAGGAGAGATTGTTTGTGGTTGAAAGAGACCACCTATTGTAAACCCTCATTATTTGGTTGCTCCCTCTTTGGTAGAGGTTGAGGTTGTGGATTTGAGGTGATTGGTTTGCTCCCTCTTTGGTAGAGGTGGAGTTTGGTGTTTACTCTCTCTTGGTGAGGTGGAGTTGGTTGTTGGTTTGTATCCCTCAAGTGTGAGGTGGATTGGTTGTTGTTTTGGCTAAGGGCCTACCCCTCTTGTGAGAGGTGGTGTTTGTATTGAGAGAGGAGTTTGGTACTCCTTGTGTTGTAACAAATCCTCTTCGGTAGAGGTTCCCTCGGTGGGAGATAGTGGATTGGAAATCCTTCACGGTGGTGAAGGCGGGGATGTAAAGCTAGGGGCTCGAACCTCGAAACATATCTTGGCCTTTGCGTTTGATCCATTGTCTCTCAACTCTCTCTTTACATTTGTGCAAAGCATCATTCACTATTCATATCATACATTGCTTGCATTGTACCTTGCATATTTCATATTGCTTATCATCCTTATATGCTTGGCTTGTTTGTGTGTGTCTCACTTGTACCTAACCACAAGAGCTTCACATAGCACCTCAACCCATTCAAGGGGAATCAAGAGGAGTTAGTCCAGAGCCCTTCACGGGGAATTCGACTACACTTGTGTGTTGTATTAAGTGTGTTACAAAATTTGCATTAGCTTTCGCATTTAGCGCATTTAGTTCACTAGATTAGCATATCACCTATTCACCCCCCCTCTAGGTGATTTACAATTGGCATCAGGGCACTTTTAATTGGTATCAGAGCCTACGCTCCTAATACTTAGGCTTAACATCCTAGGAGTGAGATCCATTTGTTTGCTAATCTATTGTTTGCATTTGTTTGTTTGCACACTCATATAGTTTACCATGGACTTCATAACCCCACCTAGTTTTGACCCTTCCAACATTGTTGTTTGGAAATATAGGATGTCCATGTATCTATAAGCCCTAGGTTACAAGGTTCACCTTGCCATTACCAAGGAATCCTTCCTTAGTGATAGCAAGCATATAGGGGCCAATGCACAAGCCCTTGAGGCCATTAGAAGCACGCTTTCAAAAGAATATCTTATGCATGTTTCTAATCTTGATTCCGCCTTTGCAGTGTGGAACAAATTGACAACCACCAACACCTCCAAGCTTCAAGTGCAAATCCAAGAGGAAGAGTCTAGTGGAGAATCCGAGTCACAATGCTTGATGGTCCAAGGGAATGACTCCCTTGAGGTACTTTCGGAATCTCAACTAGATAGTGATGATTGTGCTAGTTCTTCAAATGATTTTGTTGATCCCCATGCTTTAAATGAAGAACTATCTATTGTTTGTGAAAAGATAATAGAAAAATATAATGTTTTGAAAAAGAAAAGTCTAAGCATTAACAATGATAATAAAAATTTGATTGCTAGACTTGATGTTATTTTGCAAGAGAAGGAGGAGATTCTAATGAGAGGGATTCATTGAAATCTCAACTTGACCTTGCACTAAAAGAAAATGAATTTTTAAAATCTAAAATGATTGTGAAACTCTTTTGAAGAAAAATGAAAATTTGTCTTCAAAAGTTGATTTTGTTTTAAAAGAAAATAATTCTTTAAAAAGAGAAATTGACTTTATTTCAAAAGAATTAGAAATTTGTTTAAAGAAAAATATTGTTTTGAAAAATGATTTAGATGCACATGTTTGCCATGCTAGTGTAGCCTCTTCATCTAATCTACCTATTGCATGCACCTCTTCTTCTAAGATTAATGATGATTTTTGTTTGTTGAAGAAGAGAGTGGATTGTTTGGGCTCCACTTTGAGCCATTGTGCCAAGAGCCATACACGTTTGGAAACTTTGTTTCGAAAGAAACAAGTTCCATCTATTTTGCATGCACACCCTCCACGGCATACACATGCTCC
The DNA here is from genome assembly GCA_038442645.1 of Agave tequilana. Taxonomy (NCBI): domain Eukaryota; kingdom Viridiplantae; phylum Streptophyta; class Magnoliopsida; order Asparagales; family Asparagaceae; genus Agave; species Agave tequilana. Next base: position 133,703 of record JAVJIF010013812.1, read on the forward strand.
ACACGGACACCATCACACTATGTATGCTCATGTGTACACTTGTACACATTGTGAACGTAAGGGCCACCTTGCTAAATTTTGTTATGATAGAATACATGTTGATAATTTAGCAAATAATCTTGTTTGGGTTAGAAAAGATACTAACCCCTGTGGACCCAAGAAGATATAGGTACCAAAGACCACCCCTCCTTTATTTGATGTAGGTGTGGGCTCTCACATGACGTGAGAGTTGCCGTACCTTGGAGTGGATGCGTTCCGTGCTTCATGAAAATCAATTGGATGCATCACTTTCAAGGGAAGGTTTGGTGGAGAGGACCACCATGTTTTGGAGACAAGGGAAGTTGCCTTCTAGGTTTTGGTAACGATTCCTAACTCCTTATTATTGTTTGCATGCTTTCCATGTTTATCATATATAGCATGTTTTATTGTTTGTAGATTATTATGTTAATGCCATGTTTATTAGACCCTTGACATGCATGTTTAGCATTTTGAGACACCCATGTTTATATGAACCCATATTTTGTGTTCTCACCGTTTGTTTAGCTATCATGTTTATCATAGGTTTAATAACATGTAGATTTTCTTAATAATCATGTTTAAAATTTACCATGATGATTTTATCTTGTTTTGATGCTTCATGTTTTTGAATATATGTTTAGATGTTAGTTTTCATTAAAACTTGGTATATATTTGTGCATATAGTGGGCCACAAATAAATCTATATATGTTTGTGCTTGAATGCTTGTTTGAACCCATTAGATGTGCTAGTATAGTCTAGTTTTGATGATTCATACATTTTAAACTTGTATTCCTATTTTTGGATTTGTTTTATGTGTATGAGTTTTTCATTTCATGTATATGTCTATCTTGTCTAAACTATTAGATATACATGTATACCCCTTGAGTCATTTGCTTTTCATGCAAATCTTTATTATGGACTCAAATTGTGTTTAGGGATATATATGTATACTTCATGTTTGACAAAACATACATATGCCTTGATATGAATTTTTTGTTTTAATGAAAATTTATCTTTTCATATTTTCATATATTTATATTTAACTTCATGTATATGTCTATTTTATCCAAATTATTGTTATACATATACATCCTTTGAGCCACGTGCCTTAATGCATATATTTTGTGGACTCGTTGTGTTTGGATATGTATGTACACTTTAATTTGTATAGGACATACATATACCTTGAAGATTAAATAGTTTTGATGATTTTCATGTTTTCTTGTTTTAAGGAATATTGAGCTTAATTACCAATTTTCATGATTATGATCTTCACATTATATTTGTACACTCACTCTTATTGATTACTCATGTGTTTGTTTTCATGAGTCATATTTATGCTTAATTGATTATGAGTGTTGACTATTTTGTGAATTTCATGTTTATGAAAAATTTTTGTTTTTATTCCTTACTTGAAGGATTTCGTACTAGTTAACAAGTTTTTCCATTTAACTAGTTCGTATTCTTCATTTTGGTAGAGTTTTTCAAATAAAGCTTATTTTTCAAATCTATTTTTGAAAACCCTACCATCAATGGGAGGTTGGATGGGAGATCATGTTCATGTATGCTTTAAAATGAAAATCATTTAAAACTTGAATCATGATTGGGTGGTAGATAATATGATGTATACACTTGATCATTATTGTTAGTTCAATTGGTATCATTGGACTCTTTCAATTGGTATCAATTTTGAGCTTTCTTGTATACTCATATATGTTTGTATGTATGTATGATTTCAATTCCAAGAATATCAATTTCAATTGGTATCTATTTTTCATACATATATATGTTTGTGTTTATGCTAAGCTTGAGCTTCAATTTTGTTTTAATTGATTACTTTTAAATTGGTATCAAGCCTATGCATTATTTTAATTGGTATTTCATAAAGGGGGAGAAAATTCGTATTTAATCTTTCAATTGGTATTTGTTTTCCACTCCCATACTTTATGATTGAAAATTCAAATTTGGTATCATATGTTCAAAATGAAAAATATTTACTATTGGTATCAAAATTTTTGTTTAGACATTCAAAATTTATTATGTTTAATTTCAATTGGTATCAAGATTTTCATGTGTTTTGCTTAAAATTGGTATCAATATTTTTTTTGTTTGTTTCCTTTCAATTGGTATCAAGATGCTATTCTTTGACATATTTTCAATTGGTACCTTAATTGATTGTCACCCCTAATTGGTTTTGTTTTTGTTTTAGACAAAAAGGGGGAGAAAAATTTATTGATTTAGTTTTGCTTTTACCCTTTATTGATGATTGATTCTTTGTATTAAAAAGGGTGAGAAGATTTTGTTTTGTTTTGATTGTTTACCCCTTTGTTGATGATTGACAAAAAGGGGGAGAAAGATTTTGAGTTTGATTGAGTTTTATATATGCATGCTTATGTTTTGCATATATTAAGTTTAATTATTAAGTTTAATTTAGTTTAATTTTAATTGGTATCTAGAGCATGTTTTGTTTTTAAACATTTCATTGGTATCTAGAACCTTTTTATTGTCTATGCATGATTATGCATTGTCATTCATTGCATATTTATTGTTTATTTGTTTATGCATGAGTTAAGGGGGAGCTTCTTTGAAGCTTAACTTTAATCCATGCATATATAACTCCATGAGTTTTGTCATCATCAAAAAGGGGAAGATTGTTGGCCCAAAGGCCTTCCACCCTAGTTTTGATGATGATTAACTCATGTAGTTATGTTTACTAATAATCTTGTGATTTTAGTTTCAGATCATTAAGTAAGATATTAGTTGGTGATTGCTTCAAAAAGAGGAGTTTGGAAGCCTTCACTTGGTGATTCCGGTGCCCGAGCTTCAAGATTACTCATTTGCACTCGGTGGATCACGGTTTGGGATCGAGTCTACTTGAAGATGAAGATCGTCAAGAAGACTTAGGTATCCTAGTTTAGTTTAGTGTGTTTAGATCCATTTGTAAAGCTTAGTATAGTTGATATGCTCAAGTGCACAACACACACAAGTTTTTGTGTTAGATATTGGTTTTTCGGTTTTTAGTTTAACCGATATTTGTTTTCATGAATAGAGTGATCAAAACAAGTTTAAATGGTTTATATGTATAATAGATGTATTCTAGTTATACATGCATGCTTAAACTTCCTATACAAACTTATTTTGACTTTCCTATTCATGTATAGAAAAATCCAAGTTTGATAAAAATACATGTTTTGGTTTTTGGTAAAAATGATAAGACACAAAAATAGTTTCATATGCTTGATATTTGAGCTAAAATTTTTATCACATGTTTACATATCAATGCAAAAAGATAAAACTATTTTTGGGTATTTTTACAAGAGATAAAAGAATTTTTAGAAATATTTTTAACATGTGTTTCTGTCCCAGTTTTGTGGCTGACAGGCCAGGTCGGCCGACCGCACGAGTCGACCGCACCTAAGTGTAACGCCCCGATTTCACGGATACGGGGACGTCACTGCGACGTATATACGTAGGTCAGAAGAAGCCTCCACGTATATACGCTAAGCATAAAAGTACAACAAGAAATCAGAGTACACACAAAGCGTGGTATTCATCCATATGCCAACATAAAAAGTACATATACAAAGTCATCACAGTATGATAAATAACTGCACATACATGTGTCTTTTATCATAACCAAGTCCAAACGTAAACTATACAAAAGAGATACACAATGCTCACGAGTAGGATGAAGATCCCGTGAGTCTACAACAGAAGTCTGGCACGAAGAACTGGAGCTAATCTGGTGGACAGCTCTACTTCGATCCAAGCTTCGAAATCTGAATATGCAAATCCAAGGAATCAAGACATATAGATAATAAACGACTGTAGCCAAGTGGCTAAGAGACATGACTAAGGGGTTAGAACACAAGTGTGGTATATGAAGACAGGTATAGTATAATCATCAAGGAACAGGAAATCCAAGAAAACTGATTGTAAGCAAAAGTGATTGTATACGCTTAGGTTACGGTCACATGAGAGTAGTACATCGAAGGAATAATCCAAACAAGGAAACCCTCATATATATACCTTATCTCATGCCACCGAATATCCAAGCGTATAGAATCAGAGTTGCAATTCATACAATAGCCAAACAGGAAAGCATAACATGCATAACAGGTATAACTGGAATCATAACGGTAGTCACAACAGGAATCGTCACTGGAATCATAGTCTAACAGGTATCATGATAAGAACCATAACAGGTATGTATAACGGAAACAATAACATGAAGTAGACTTGACATCTATTGTTAAGCAAAAGTGATTGTATACGCTTAGATCACGGTCCCATGAGACTAGTACATCGAAGGAATAATCCAAACAAGGAAACCCTCATATATATACCTTTTGTCTCATACCACCGAATATCCAAGCGTATAGAATCAGAGTTGCAATTTATATGAAGGTCAAGCAGGAATACAAAACGGGAATCTATCTTATTATTACTCGTCTGACCCATATATCTCGGTATGTGTCTAGGTGTGCACCCCAACACACATACATCCATATATAGCTAGGCGAGGGTTGTTAACGGAAGTAGATGGAGAACTGATAATGCTTCTTATAGTAGTTCCCATACACCTGGGACGGTTTTTGGAGGCCCTGAGTCCCCTAACAGTAATCAGAACAGTAATCATAACAGTACCGCCAATATATGTCATCCCCATACTATAAGCAAGATATCATTCCGGCATCCATCACTTCCTCCCATACCCATACAAGTTGTAGCTTATTAACATAATTATCAGATTGAGGGAATGAGCAATATCATAACAAGAACACATAACAGTGATCAGGTATCAGGAATACATAACAGTAATCAGTACGTAACAGTAATCAGGTACTACATTCCCTTTATCATGATAATTATAAGAATCGGGGCATCATGCTTGGTGTCAAGAGATAGCATGATAAATGGTGATGTATATCAAGTAACATGTATACCAAGAGATTGATAATAGTCAGGTGATGTAATCAGATATGAAACAGTAGCATGTAATTGACATGCATGCAATAATGACATGATAGGGGTGATCAAGTACAAGTCAAGGAGTGAGAATATATCCTAACATGTCATGAAGTAAGAACATGTAATAACAAGTCCTGAAATACCAGTTATGAAGTGCTTAGCAAGGATGATACATCATCCCTGTATCAAGGTTAAGACCTAATGTCAGAAAGAATGGGAATCAGCAATTTTGGCCCAAAACCAGACTATCGGTCGACTGGGTTGAATGGACGGTCGACCGGAAACACAGAACAATTACCCTAAACATAACCAACGGTCGACTGCCGGTCGACCGGAAAAATGGTGAGAGTTGGGTCGGTTGACTGTGTCAGTCGACTGCCGGTCGACCGATACAACGCCGTGGGCTCCAGGTTTGGTCGGTCGAGTGCCGGTCGACTTCCGGTCGACCGGAGATACACTAACGGTCGCCTGTCGGTCGACTGCCGGTCGACCGATACAGGGCCGTAAGCTCCAGGTTTTCCTATCGGTCGACTGGCTGGTGAACCGGTCGACCGCCAACACAAAACTGTGCACGTTTGTGCACATCGGTCGACCGCTCCCTTGGGCCGGTCGACCGAAGTTCTGAAATATGCTGCTAGTTGGTCTTAAAATCAGATTTTTGTGGGGTTGGTTTTAAGGTTCTAAAAACATGATTTTGATGACTTGTGAACTAAAGATATGTAAATACAAGTGTACTAGGAATTAACAAGTCTTGGTGAGTAAATATACTCACGAGGAATGGATATGTGAAGCTTCGGGAACTTGAAATGGATGTGGTCGACGATACGATCTATGGCGATATCTCCGACGAAGAAGACGACGATCCCAATCCAAAGTTGTTGTTGAAGTGGAGATGAAGACCTAGGTGATGTTTTGGAAGTAGGTATTTAAGGTTGAGATGGAGGAGGAACTAGTGAAGGCTTTCTCTTTTGTGAAGAGAAGAGAAAAAGAAAGTGAAATGAAAAGGATTGGTATTTATAGATTTTGGAATTTGAGAAGGAGGTGCAATTAAATAATTGTGAGGGGCTTAATTGCAAAGAGGAGGGTAAGGTGTCTCTTGGCCAATAGGAGCTTGCCACATGAGGGATGAGGTGTTCTCTTTGGCCAATCAAAGCTTGCCATGGAGATGATGAGGTGGAGAGTTTGTGTGGATGAGGTTGAATGGAAGTGTGTGGAAGGTGGTGAGGTGGAGAAACTTAGGGTGAAGTAAAGGAGTTTGTGGTGGAGGTTAAAGGAAATAAAGGAAAAAGGAAAAAGGAAAAGAAATGAAATGAGAAGATATTTTCTTGATCTCCAAAATGAAAATATCAGAAACACAGATTCCCGGGATTGAGTCGTGGATGCGGAAATCTTTCGGGAAAATACCGGATACGTCCCGAAATCAAGTATCTCGGAACGACCCGAAATAAACATCAAAAATCCATAATATTATATTAAGAATAATAGTGAAATCCTTTTTAAGAAATACTTTATAGTTTTAAAGATAAAAATCCCGGAATCAGTTACCTACCGACTCCGAAGGAATTTTCATAAAATCATAAAATCCTCAGAAAAAGAATGTAGGTAGAAAATGTGATTCTAAGAATTAAAGTCTAAAGGACCATCTAGAAATTCCTAGCTGTGTGTGAATTAAAAATCCTGGAATCGGTTATCTACCGACTCCGGTGGAATATCCAAAAATTCGTAAAATCTTTAGAAAAGGATTTAGGTAGGAAATATTACTCTAAGAAGAATCGTCTAAAGACTCTTCGAGAAATTCCAAGTGGTTTGTGAATTAAAAATCTGGGAAGCGGTCAGCGACACTGGCCGACACCGGTTTTGAAGAAATTCATTTTAATTCCGAAAAATTCCAGAAATTCATATAAAATCTAATATATTGAAAAATGATATTGAAATTAAAATCAGTCAAATACGGAAAGTAAATCGAAAAATACGGTCGAAAAACTGAATACGAAATGAAGTACGTATTCCGGGAACGGGGTATTACAATCTACCCACCTTACAAAAATTGCGTCCTCGCAATTTCGCTAAGGGCAATTTGAACATAAAGGGGACAAGGGTGAAATCAAAGGTCTCACAAATCCAAAACAGGATTAAGGCGAACACAAGAAGGAACAGGATGGATAATGCAAAGCATAATAAGGGAAGTATGAAGAAGGATAACTAACGTAAATACAAGATCCGGGGTAGTGGTTACCATGATATCCTCAAGGTGCCTGATCTGGATACTGGTCTCCACATTCAGCTGCATCATTTGATACCTCTGTTATCAGGATGTAACCTTGGCCTCTACCCTGATCTGCTCTAAGTCTCATTCCCTTCTGCTGATGACCATACTGCTGGGGTGGAACTGGAGTCCTACGGTCAACAGGTTCTGGGTTCCTCCTAAGTGGCGGAGCTGGAAGTGCTGGGACTGGATGTGCTGGTGCTGGAAGAGCTGGTCTGATCGGTGCCACATGTCCAAACTTTCTGTACTGGCAATCCCTGAGTGTATGACCCCTTTCCCACACACTAAACATAATCCCTTGGCCACTCGGCAATCTCTCTTAAAATGTCCGGGCCTGTGGCAAAAATTGCATACAAGCTGAGACAGAGGAGGTTGGAATGGTCCCTTCATCATCGGATCATGGGTTGCCCTATCGGCATCTTCCTCATCTATTAACTCAAACTCAAAAGGCCTCTTCTTGGCCTGGTTCCTCATCTGGGTCACTCTCTTCTTCTCCAATCCACGCTCTACTTCTCGAGCTATGGTGAGAATCTCGGCATAAGTTTTCAGCTGTTGGGGCATTAGGAATACTTGTATATCCATCTGTAGGCCCTGCTGGAATCGGCTTTGCCCGCTTCTCCTCATCCGTTACCATGTACGGAGCAAAGCGGCTGAGTCTCAGAAACTCCGCGGCATACTCGTCCACGGACTTGTTCCCTTGCCGAAGCCTGATGAACTGTTCCTCCATGCTTTTTGAGCTGTGACAGGGAAGAATCTGCTGTAGAAACTCTTGGAGAACGTGTCCCAAGCGACAGGCTTCTCCAATCTGGCTTCCTCAGCGAGCCACCAAGTTCTAGCTATGTCCTTCAACTGAATCTTGGCGATCTCCACTTGGTTCTCCTTTGGCACCCTGGGCATTCAGTAAATCAGTGGTGTCTGTCAGCCATTGTTCAGCCTCCAAGGGTTTCTCTCCACCCGTGAATATGGCTGCTGCAGCCGTCTGAAATCCGATATGTTCCCCGGCCTCTGTCCTTTTGGTGCTGCCAACTCTTGCCGGAGGAGCTCGGTCTGCTGCTGCTGGTTCTCCATTATCATCTGGAAAACCCTCAGTATATCCACATTCTCTCCTGCGGGTCCATTCGATGCTTGCCCTGAGTGATTACGACCCGATCGTCTCTCCATACCGAGTTGGGATAAGATAACTAGAATTGGAAACAAATGAAGGGAGTTTAGGACACGAAGAAATGAATCAAGGAAGATTTAAGAAGGACTAGATAACTTGTACATTGTAGTTGGCATTTGCAAATTACTAGAATTTTGCTGCTTGATTGTACTTTAGGTGTGAGAGCCTAAGCTCTGATACCAACCTGTAACGCCCCGATTCACGGATACGGGGACGTCACTGCGACGTATATACGTAGGTCAGAAGAAGCCTCCACGTATATACGCTAAGCATAAAAGTACAACAAGAAATCAGAGTACAACAAAGCGGGGTATTCATCCATATGCCAACATAAAAAGTACATATACAAAGTCATCACAGTATGATAAATAACTGCACATTACATGTGTCTTTTATCATAACCAAGTCCAAACGTAAACTATACAAAAGAGATACACAATGCTCACGAGTAGATGAAGATCCCGTGAGTCTACAACAGAAGTCTGGCACGAAGAACTGGAGCTAATCGGTGGGACAGCTCTATTCGATCCAAGCTTCGAAATCTGAATATGCAAATCCAAGAATCACGACATATAGATAATAAACGACTGTAGCCAAGTGGCTAAGAGACATGACTAAGGGGTTAGAACACAAGTGTGGTATATGAAGACAGGTATAGTATAATCATCAAGGAACAGGAAATCCAAGAAAACTGATTGTAAGCAAAAGTGATTGTATACGCTTGGTTACGGTCACATGAGACTAGTACATCGAAGGAATAATCCAAACAAGGAAACCCTCATATATATACCTTTATCTCATGCCACCGAATATCCAAGCGTATAGAATCAGAGTTGCAATTCATACAATAGCCAAACAGGAAAGCATAAACATGCATAACAGGTATAACTGGAATCATAACGGTAGTCACAACAGGAATCGTCACTGGAATCATAGTCTAACAGGTATCATGATAAGAACCATAACAGGTATGTATAACGGAAACATAACATGAAGTAGACTTGACATCTATGTTAAGCAAAAGTGATTGTATACGCTTAGATCACGGTCCATGAGACTAGTACATCGAAGGAATAATCCAAACAAGGAAACCCTCATATATATACCTTTTGTCTCATACCACCGAATATCCAAGCGTATAGAATCAGAGTTGCAATTTATATGAAGGTCAAGCAGGAATACAAAACGGGAATCTATCTTATTATTACTCGTCTGACCCATATATCTCGGTATGTGTCTAGGTGTGCACCTCAACACACATACATCCATATATAGCTAGGCGAGGGTTGTTAACGGAAGTAGATGGGAACTGATAATGCTTCTTATAGTAGTTCCCTACACCTGGGACCGGTTTTTGGAGGCCCTGAGTCCCCCTAACAGTAATCAGAACAGTAATCATAACAGTACCGCCAATATATGTCATCCCCATACTATAAGCAAGATATCATTCCGGCATCCATCACTTCCTCCCATACCCATACAAGTTGTAGCTTATTAACATAATTATCAGATTGAGGGAATGAGCAATATCATAACAAGAACACATAACAGTGATCAGGTATCAGGAATACATAACAGTAATCAGTACGTAACAGTAATCAGGTACTACATTCCCTTTATCATGATAATTATAAGAATCGGGGCATCATGCTTGGTGTCAAGAGATAGCATGATAAATGGTGATGTATATCAAGTAACATGTATACCAAGAGATTGATAATAGTCAGGTGATGTAAATCAGATATGAAACAGTAGCATGTAATTGACATGCATGCAATAATGACATGATAGGGGTGATCAAGTACAAGTCAAGGAGTGAGAATATATCCTAACATGTCATGAAGTAAGAACATGTAATAAAAGTCCTGAAATACCAGTTATGAAGTGCTTAGCAAGGATGATACATCATCCCTGTATCAAGGTTAAGACCTAATGTCAGAAAGAATGGGAATCAGCAATTTTGGCCCAAAACAGACTATCGGTCGACTGGGTTGAATGGACGGTCGACCGGAAACACAGAACAATTACCCTAAACATAACCAACGGTCGACTGCCGGTCGACCGGAAAAATGGTGAGAGTTGGGTCGGTTGACTGTGTCGGTCGACTGCCGGTCGACCGATACAACGCCGTGGGCTCCAGGTTTGGTCGGTCGGAGTGCCGGTCGACTTCGGTCGACCGGAGATACACTAACGGTCGCCTGTCGGTCGACTGCGGTCGACCGATACAGGGCCGTAAGCTCCAGGTTTTCCTATCGGTCGACTGGCTGGTGAACCGGTCGACCGCCAACACAAAACTGTGCACGTTTGTGCACATCGGTCGACCGCTCCTTGGGCCGGTCGACCGAAGTTCTGAAATATGCTGCTAGTTGGTCTTAGAATCAGATTTTTGTGGGGGTGGTTTTAAGGTTCTAAAACATGATTTTGATGACTTGTGAACTAAAGATATGTAAATACAAGTGTATAGGAATTAACAAGTCTTGGTGAGTAAATATACTCACGAGGAAGGATATGTGAAGCTTCGGGAACTTGAAATGGATGTGGTCGACGATACGATCTATGGCGATATCTCCGACGAAGAAGACGACGATCCCAATCCAAAGTTGTTGTTGAAGTGGAGATGAAGACCTAGGTGATGTTTGGAAGTAGGTATTTAAGGTTGAGATGGAGGAGGAACTAGTGAAGGCTTTCTCTTTTGTGAAGAGAAGAGAAAAAGAAAGTGAAATGAAAAGGATTGGTATTTATAGATTTTGGAATTTGAGAAGGAGGTGCAATTAAATAATTGTGAGGGGCTTAATTGCAAAGAGGAGGGTGAGGTGTCTCTTGGCCAATAGGAGCTTGCCACATGAGGGATGAGGTGTTCTCTTTGGCCAATCAAAGCTTGCCATGGAGATGATGAGGTGGAGAGTTTGTGTGGATGAGGTGAATGGAAGTGTGTGGAAGGTGTGGGAGGTGGAGAAACTTAGGGTGGAAGTAAAGGAGTTTGTGGTGGAGGTTAAAGGAAATAAAGGAAAAAGGAAAAAGGAAAAGAAATGAAATGAGAAGATATTTTCTTGATCTCCAAAATGAAAATATCAGAAACAAGATTCCCGGGATTGAGTCGTGGATGCGGGAAATCTTTCGGGAAAATACCGGATACGTCCCGAAATCAAGTATCTCGGAACGACCCGAAATAAACATCAAAAATCCATAATATTATATAAGAATAATAGTGAAATCCTTTTTAAGAAAATACTTTATAGTTTTAAAGATAAAAATCCCGGAATCAGTTACCTACCGACTCCGAAGGAATTTTCATAAAATCATAAAATCCTCAGAAAAAGAATGTAGGTAGAAAATGTGATTCTAAGAATTAAAGTCTAAAGGACCATCTAGAAATTCCTAGCTGTGTGTGAATTAAAAATCCTGGAATCGGTTATCTACCGACTCCGGTGGAATATCCAAAAATTCGTAAAATCTTTAGGAAAAAGGATTAGGTAGAAATATTACTTAAGAAGAATCGTCTAAAGACTCTTCGAGAAATTCCAAGTGGTTTGTGAATTAAAAATCTGGGAAGCGGTCAGCGACACTGGCCGACAACGGTTTTGAAGAAATTCATTTTAATTCCGGAAAATTCCAAAAAATCATATAAAATCTAATATATGAAAAATGATATTTGAAATTAAAATCAGTCAAATACGGAAAGTAAATCGAAAAATACGGTCGAAAAACTGATACGAAATGAAGTACGTATTCCGGGAACGGGGTATTACACTAAGGCCGGTCGACCCTCGCGGTCGACCGACATGCACAAGCCTATGCACGTTTGGCAGACACAGGGGACGGTCGGCCGACCGGACCAGAGAGCTCTACTCTCTGTTATTGGGTCGACCGGGCGGTCGCGGGTTGCCCCAACGGTCACATTTCTGACCGTTGGCGGTCGGCCGGGCCGGCCGACGGTAGCCTGTCAGGGCGCCAGATCAGCCTAACGGCTAGTTTGTTTTGGGGCTATATATACCCCATCTCTTTAAGGTTTTATCCAAGATTTTTAAGAGCAAAAATTCCTACTTTTCTGAAGTGTTTTTACAAGTTTTCAAAAGAGTTTTTAAGTGCCAAAGATCCATCTTATTTGTTTTAAGTGTTTTGTTATTTTCAAAGAAAATAGGTTTTTGAGAAATTGGTTTATTGTTCTTCATTTCAATATCTATTTG